>JAUZSU010000823.1:0-20253 GCA_034780255.1 Parotocinclus maculicauda
TTCTCTCCATATCCTCTCATACATGCTATGAAAAATGGCTCTTCTCAAGCTCCCTCTCTTTTATCACTTAAATGAAAATAAGTACTTATGTCTGAGTAAATTTCTCTCTCTCTTGCTCTCTCTCTCTCTCTCTCTCTCTCTCTCTAGTTAAAGCTAGTTTAAAAACCTTTGAGAAATTTCTTAAATCCCTCAATTTCTTAATCTCTTTGAAAAATCCAATTATTCCTCTGCCTGTTTAACTCTTTTTTTTGTACAACGTCCTTGAGCTCCGAAAAGGCTCCATATATGTTCAACCTATTGTTGTTATTATTATTATTACTTGCTCCCTTAAGATTATGTGTTATTCCTTGTGGAACTCATTATAAACTACGACTCATGATAGGACTCATTTTAAAATCCATTTAGTTATTTATTTTGAATTTTATTACAAATGTAAATGTTGTTATTGATTTACTTTATATTAATTAATTAATTTGACTTTTACTACAACATAATTATTCAGTTAACCTCTAGGCCACCCAAGAATAATGAGTCTTGGTTCTCCCAAGGCTTCCTTCTTCTTCATTCAGGGAGTTTTTCCTTTCCACTGTCACCCTAGGCTTGCTCAATTTGTTATTGGCCTTTTAAGATAATATAATATTGTAAAGCTGCTTTGGGACAATTCACCATTGTAAAAAGTGCTATATAAATAAATTTGAAAAAATCCCACCTCTGTCACAGTTGGGTCCCTGAGCAAGGCCCTTGACCCACAACTGCTTGAATTGTAGGACTGTATTAATTGTAAGTCGCTCTATATAAGAACGTCTGCTAAATTACATAAATGTAAATGTATGCTGCTTCACATTTAAGGCCCCACATACCTTTCCTTACATCTGATCAAGATACTGCAGGCTTATAATTGCACTCATTTTGGTCATATGCTGTTTGTTTTTCTCTCTAGCTCATTATCACACCATTTACCTCCAGCCTCCCCTTCCACACACAGTATAACTGGGGGAGGGGTGGCCTCATCCTACTCGGCAGAACGTTCTCGCCTAAGCCGTGGCTCCACTGTCCGCAGCACTTTCCATGGAGGTCAGCTCCGAGAGCGCCGGGTGCCCATGCATGCCCCGCCAAAATCTCCCACCTTATCCCACGATGCCACCCCTCTACCCCAAGCTCGCACTCGGGCCACCTCCAACCTTTTTATCAAGTTCACCTCCAAGTTCACTCGCAGGTAAGGCGAGAGAACACCTCAATACAAGCTAAACATGGAAAAATGCATGTATCAAATAAATACACTGCTCACAAAAACCAGGGGATATTTTATTTGGGATATCATTTTTAAATATCTGCTAATTAATCCAGTAGGCCTGCACGATTAACCATATTTTTATCGTTACCACGTTATGAGTTTTGTTGATAAACACATTGTGGTCATTAAAAGATCTGTGATAAAGCTTATGTCCGATGTGCACCAAGCTGTTGTGACTACCATAACAAGAAACATGAGAAACCTTTACCATCACTTAAAGTACAAGTGTTCTACAAACAACTGTATGAAGAGTGTTTAGGAAAAAATAGTCTGAAAGAATGAAGCACCTGCATGTAAAACAAATCCAAATCCATTGCTCAATGCTTTAAAAGCGAGACCATCTCTGCATTCTAAAGAAATAACTGCTCATAACTGATCACATACTATACTTTACTAAAGATATAGTACCATTTTAAATGGTTAGCAAATAAGGCTATGTGCACTTACTTAATAAGATTGATAAATGGGATTTGGGCTTGCAAGATGCTTTCATGAGTTTGCGTGAAGAATGTGTAATGTGTGTTAATAAGTCCGTGTTTTCAGGGTGGACACTTATTAGTAAGTGTTCATTTTAGTTTCAAAAGTTTTATTGCTGTTTTCCATCAATTAAATATTTGTTTACAGTAGTTAACTGGCTGTAAATCATGATTATGAGACATGTTTTATGCTTACTGCCTGGACAAAGCCACTGGAAATTCTAATGAAGTTACAATAGGTGGGTTCAGTGGACTGTGCTTACAGGCTTTGGTTCTTATATGTTGGCGGTGTTGGTTCTGGGATGTTGGGCTGTAGCCATAGTAAGTTTGTACTAATGACAGAAAATAGTATTTTTATTTGCATATTGGTTAACTTATATAATTATTATTTATCTATGATCTATTTCTATTATTACTGGTTGTTAAGTTTGCTTGCACATGTAAGGATTACACATTTGGTTACAGTACAGTAGTAGTTTCACAACACACAAAAGTACAAGCCATTCACACACACTGTCCCACACACAATCACACCTGTAAACCTTAATATCCAGTGGTATATTTTTCTGTTAAAATGCTGGACTGGACTTAGCTAAACTTAGATACGTAAATATAAAAATCTAAAATGAGGTAAATAAGTGAAGTACATGGAGGGTTCAGGTGGTGTGTGTACTGTATGTGTATGTGTATGTTCAGTTGTGCATAAGTGTGACGATACAATGGCCAAAGCTTCTCTGTAGCCTTAAAGTTTTAATCTTCATCTGACTGTAGTGCTATCCTGAATAACGTTGCTGAAAAATGTGTGTTGCATAATTTTCGCTGCATGCTTCCTAGTTCTGGAAGAATGCAGGTCCTGATGGCCTTCTCTGCAGACCGGATGATGCACTCCAGTGTGTCATATGTGGTGGCTTAGACCCTATGTATAAATGCACTATATTTTTTCTGGGACAGTTTAAACGTCCTAAAAAGAACAGTGGGTAGTGTACGGAACCCTGTGGAGCACCTGTGCTGATGGTCTGGGTTCCTGAGGAGAACTTACACAGCCTCATCTGTTGCTCTCTGTCAGTGAGGAAATTTGTTGGGATTGCCACATTGAGTTGAAGTCCAATAACAAAATTTTTGCACAAGTTCTTGGATGATCAAGGTGTTGAAGGAAAAGGGTGAGCATGTGGGCATGGTAGGCAAACTGAAGGGGGTCTATCAGAGGATTGGTGCTCTCGTTTATGACTACAGAGGTCAGTGACATGGGTCTGTAATCATTCAGTCCTGTGATGGATGCCTTTTTGGGGATAGGTATTATTTTGAAGCTCTACAATACAGAGTTACATTCGCTAATGCCACTTGGATTCCAGCTCTTTTTTAAAAGAAATCTCCTGCAAACCTGGAAGAGAGTGTCCCCACTGGAGAGCGGCGGATCTGGCAGCGGTGGGCATGGGCATTGGGCTTGGTGTTCCGCGATCCGGGCCGGTAGGTGAGGGTAAAGTCAAACCTGGAGAGGAAGAGAGCCCACCTGGTCTTGTCCATGTTCAGTCTCTTTGCTGTCTGGATGTATGCCAGGTTCTTATGATCTGTCCAAACGACAAAGGGCTGCTCCACATCCTCGAGCCAATGTCTCCACTCTTCGAGGGCCAGTTTGACTGCCAGGAGTTCTGTTGTCAACATTGTAGTGGGCCTCAGTTACACCAGGGAGAAAGGCACAGTGGTACAGCTAGTTGTCCGGGGTGAAACGTTGGGACAAGACAGCTGGTGTCTAAAGCATCTACCTCCACGTAAAACTGCCAACTGGGTCAAGTTGAGCTAGAACCCAGTTTTGACCTGGAGGAAGGCCTTGTCGGCTTGTCGTTCAGGTAGACATACACAAATTTGGTTAAGGTAGTCCCGGAGCACATTGTTAACCGGAGCTTGGAAGACTGCCGACGCATTGGTAAGTCCGAACGGCATGATCCAGTACTCCAAGTGGCCCAAAGGTGCATTAAAGTGCGTCTTATGGCCATCGTATGGCCAGATCCACCAACTCCTGCAATTCGGAGGGTTCATCATGGGCCACGAGCCTAAAGGAGCTCGGACAGCCTTTGCCGGAACGCCTCGCACAAGGTGGTCATTCCAGCCTGCATCCACAGCCAGTGACCAGAACTCCACAGCATAGTCAGCGAACTACCAGGAACCCTGTCGAAGACCCATGAGGCGGCTCGATGATGCCTCGCCATGGCTTGAGTGGTTGAACACTGCCCGGAACCGACTGACAAAGTCGGCGTAATCGAGCTCCTCCTCGCCTCTCTTAGCACACGTGAGCACCCTGTCGCGGAGGAGACCGGCCAGGTAAAAGACCTTGTTGGCAGGTGAGGTGAAGGTCGAGAGGCGCTGACTAAACACCAACCCACACTGAAATAGGAACCCCTGACACTGCTTGAGGTTGCTGTGGTAGGCCGCAGGGTGTGTGATGGGAGGTCCGTGCTCGAAGCAGGTCCGCTGGCAGTGGGTGCTGATGGGGGCGGCCCAGTCAGTGTTTTTAGAGGGGAAGGGGAGCTTGGATTGCCGACGGGGCAGGGGGCTGCCTGGCAAAACAATGTAACAATGTGTGCAGTAATTTATTGTGCTGAGAAAGCCAGACCTGTTGCCGGTCCAAAAGGATATTGAGCGGCAGCGGCTGGGCAATCTGTGGCTGCGCAGGTTTCATATTGGCCAGAATGTACTGTTACGAAGATCCAAAGGATCCCCAGGGCAGACAGAATTGGAACCCAATATGCAGAAACACAGGCTGACAACAGACTATGTTAAACGAGGAATATATTAATATTATAATGTGTACAATTATAAATTGTAATTGTTATCATTTAACTGCGGTGTGCTTCATCTTTGAGGTGATCGTGGGTATGAAAATGGAGAGCCAGGCAACAGGTAATATACATCAGCTTCAGGTGAGCTAAATGGCTAAGCTATACTTAGCAGCCAGGTACTGTGTAAGAAAGAGGGACGTTTTAGTGAAGTCTGGATGTTTTGGCTTGCGTTTTATGGAGTGATGATGAGGAGGAGTGAGCCGATGCAGGTGTGATAATTTAGGGCGACGTGGTGGCAATGGAATATGGTCAAATGGATCCCTGAAAAAGAGCACAACACAACCACATGCCGCTTTAGGGAAAACGGAAACAAAGGGCTAAGGGAGTGTGTGAAAAGAGCTGTACTATTGCATCTTAAGATGTGGTCAGTATGGCTCTTTTTGTGGGAAAAATGAGACAAAAATAACAATAACAAAACATCTGAAAAACTAAATCACTTAGTCTTTTTAGTGGTGAAGAGAAGAATGGCAACATTACAAAGTGGTGAATGCTTTAACATCTCAACTTTTCTAGAATGTGTTGCAGGCCAGAAATGCAGGCATGGATGTTTATTAACAAATTAAATTATACTGACCAGGCAAAATATGAAATATCTAAGACTCATACTGTCTGCTATAAAGTCAAAGTAAATGTACAAAAGGTTTATTATATTATTAATATGCATTTTTCATATTAACCCATATTGATACAGATAATGCTATATTCACATAAAGACATAATGCTTTGTCTAATAATAGCCTAGATAAGAGTGTATGCTTATGTTGATTATATGCTCAATAAGAGGCTCTGTTGATCCGCCAATGAATAATTTACAGTGCACAGTTTTCCTTGTTTAGGTGAAAAAAGCTGTTAAGAATACATTTTTACCATTAGTATTTGCTGAGACTGGGTGCTTTACGTCTTTCTTTTTGCTTTTTTCCCTTGCTAATCAGCTGCAATCTCATTTCTTTGTCAACAGTCTTAGTCTTTTCTCTTCCTTTTTCTATCATGCTATCGACTTCCTTTCCCCTTTGAAGGGTCAGTCTTGACCCCACTAAGCATCAGAGCTCAAACAAGTCTGTATCGGGCTGCCCTCTGCCACAAGGAACAAAAACAGTTAGTAAGTCTTCGTTCTTTTTACACCTGTCCATTTTTCTCTTGCATGCTGTACATGTTCACCACCCACTCAGGTATTCTCCTATAAGATCTGGGAGCTTAAGATCTGAGCTTCCCCACAGGGACATTGTCATAGGGCTTTTTATTACAACGGAACAATGTTTTGTGCCATGGGACACATCACTGGCTGTGATGGACTTGTATGTCTTGTAATAGTTCTTGTTGTGATATGTTACCAACAGCCATTGTACCACAACACCATGCATAGCATTTATCCGCTGTTTTTGTATTGCTTTGTCTTGTTTTCTACTCCACCAGCACAGTGAAAAATTAGTGTTTGAATTATCCTGTCAGGGTCAGGGGTGGGTCAGAAGCCCTATCCAATAATTCAGAGCTGCAAAAGTGCTTCTTGGATTGGATACCCCTCCATCACATGACTGGCACCACCTGACTTTTCCCATTCAAACACAGATCCTTAGGAACTGATGTCACAGCAACAGGCACTTACAGAACCCCCGAGCCACACAAGCTGCAAAGTTCTAGTTGCTTTACAAAGTTTAAGTTTAAATACTTATCAACAAATGTACAGTCGTCATCAGAAGTATTAAGAATGGCACAAATTTCGTTTTTTTACAAAGTTTGCTGCCTCCATTTTTTGTTACAATTATAGGCATTCCATAAGTAGTTTTTTTTTTTTACTTTTTATTGACAAATACATACAATTTAAGCAAAGAGGTATATATTTACATTGTTGAGTCTTTATATTTAAAAATTCTGCAATTCACCTCAGTATGCTGGATATCAGCTTCTGGACAAAATGGAAACCCATTCTTGCCAAATCAGTGCTTGGAGATGTTCACAGTTTCTGGGTTTTTGTTTGTCCACCCTCTTTTTGAGGACTGACCACAGTTTCTCAATGGGATTGAGATCTTGGGAGTTTCCTGATCGTGGACGTAAAATTTAAATGTTTTGTTCACCAAGCCACTTAGTTATCACTTTTACCTTGTGACTAAAGGGGCTTTACAATTTAAGTTTTAGTTATTTAAAGTTTATTTCAGAGCTTAAATATATTTTTGTTCCATGTCCATGAACATGAGCAATAGCACTGGGCATAATCTAAAAAACAGAAGTTAAAATGATTTTTTTCATAAGCAGAGAAAGCACAGGCCAACGCAATCTCTGTAGAGCAAAATAATATTTTCAGACCCCAAAGTGCATCTCAAGGTAAACACATTTAGATTCAACTTCAGAAAAAGGCAAAGTGGTCATTTGTAACTGAGATACATTGTTGTTTTTACAAATATACTTCAGTAAATGTAAATTGTACACAAAGTTAAAATTACTTCCGCAAGTATATTTTATTTAAATTCTTCAGTCAGTATATCAAGCTTGTTAGTTCCCACCTCTGCTCTCCACTCAATTTGTTGAGCAACGTTTGCTCATATGACTCAAAATTGCATTGTTCCTCCTCTGTCATATATAGGCTCAGGAAAGCCTGGACTTCATTATCATTTCATTTATGCGTTTTTCCCATTTTCAGTGTGAAGATCGGTTATTTATACAGCTTTGGAGTACAGATAAATTTATAAATCATGGTTAAGCTTAATAGGGGTGCTTGCATCTGGAGCAGTACATATACTATATAGTTGGGCCACTATGTCTGAACCAGTTGGTGTACTATTACATCTGGACCAATCACCTCATAGTTACATCACTCAGGGTTCCTATGCACTGAGAAAAGTGCAACACTACCTTGAAGTAGTAGTTAAAAAGTCCCTTAACATGGTGGTTTAAGAAGTACAATCAACCATAGCTGATTCATAAACAATGATTCATAAAAAAACATCTCCAGAAAAATAGGAACAAACTACAGCAGACAATATGGCACCAATGGAGCCCTGATCTCATCTTTGAGTCAGTGTGGGATTAATTTGAAAGGACAGAAGTAAATGAGAAAACCAAAGCCTTTCGAATAACTGTTCCAGGTTCTCCAAATATACCTTTAAGGTCGCTTCATAAACTGCTTGCCAGTGTAGCTAGAGAATTTATCCTATTCTGAAAGCTAAGGATGGGCACCCCAAATATTAGCTTGGTTTAGGTTCCTTTTGTCAAATTGAATTTTGCGAAAGTCACTACTGAAACACAGAAGACTGCAGAAGACGTAAAACACTAATTCTGTAAATTAGTTTGCTGCCTAAAACTGTGTGTGTCCGTGTCCGAGAGAGAGTGTGAGAGAGAGTGTGAGAGAGAGTGTGAGAGAGAGTGTGAGAGAGTGTGTGTGTGTGTACACATACAGTATATGCATGTGTATGTATGCTTAATGATCACTATTAGGTACACCTCCTTGTTTCTACACTCATTGTCCATTTTATCAGTTCCACTTACTTTATTATTTTATTTTAATTTAATTAAAACAATGTTCACTCACTGTCCACTTTATTAAATAGATTCACCAGATTGATCCACCTTGTAGGTGTAAAGTCAGAGACAGCCGCTCATCTGTTACTGCTATAGTACATCACATTGATGCTTGATCAGATTAAGGGCAAATGAAATATTTAGGCCAGTCAGCAATATGAATTCTGTCATGTTCCTCAAACCATTCCTCAACATTTTTTGAAGTGTGTCGCTTTATTATACTGAAAGAGGACAAAGCTAAATCTGTGTACTTGGTCTGCAACAGTGTTTTTTAGTTAGGTGGTATGTTCCAAAGTAACATCCACATGATGCCAGGCCATATGGTTTCCCAGCAGAAGTTTGTCAAGAGCATTGTCATTGGTTTTCCTCCACAATGACCTGACCAAACCCCATCAAAGTGGGAGCACTTGAAGACAGAGGAGGCCAAACATACTGTGATATTACAAGAAGCTCTTTTGAATATTGTGAAATCATACAGGATAACATGGATTACCAGATTTTGTACAAGCCTGCCTGCTTAAGTGTACACTGTCAGTTACAGCAACATGGAGAACATACCAAATACCAAAACTCATTCTGAAATGTATGCATGTTTTGCAAGGATGTTTGTAAATTGAATTGTTGTTATGTGGCTATTACTGTTTTTCATTATTTTTTCTGTGTTTGTGGGTTTGGTGGATAGAGAAGGGAATGTATAGATCTTATTTTGCTCCCTGTCAGGTAATTCATAACGCGAACCTTTGTATTTCTCTTGAGGGTCACAGATGAACCTGAGAGAGTCTGCAGATCTCCGGTCACAAGGTGAGTACTTGTACTTTTTACCGTTATGCCATAACAAAGTAGGCTGTAGTGCTTAAGATGGTGTACAAAAGGTTTGTGCTTGAACTTTTTTGCTACCGTCATGCATTGAAAAATAAAAAAATAAGTCAAATCTGTACTTTTATTTAGATATGTGCATTTTTTGAGTATTAAAATGGTTAATTAAACCTTATAGGATAGGTTATATGAACACATGTCATTAGTTAGTAAGTATTATTATAGTATTATTATTTAATTCAAACCCATAACAGTGAACAACACATTTTGCTTCCTGAACACTTTAGGTGAGTTTTGTCAATTTTGGGCTGATGATAATGAAAATCATATTAAACCTTTTTTATAATGCACCATTTAGCAGATACATCCTATTCTGTCATATGCTCATCATATTTTAAATATACTAGAATATTGCTCACTGTTTTGGTCAGTCCAAGTGTGCTTGAGCTTGCAGGTGGTATGCAAATGTTGTCTTAGGCCTGAGCATGTTTAGTCAGGTAAGATGCCAGACAGTTGATGTATAATATGCAAAGTATTTCTGAGGTTTTGGCTCAGAGGCACTTGGAGGTCATGGCCATTTGCAGTCCCAATTATATGATAAGAATAGAAGCACACCGGATCACACTACATACTGTTACTTCTGTCTGACTTCTCTACTAAAAATATGAAATCTGTTGAATCTGCCATCAGTCATAATACCATAATACCATAATGAATGAACCTGTTGCGGAAAATGACACTGATCCAGATGTTGAACCAATTATTAAATACCTTTTTTAGGACTTTGTTAAAAGCTAAAGCAGAACTGCTGGGTTCAAAATAGACAGGATGGGGTTTGCTGTCACCAGGTGTAAAATGTTTTTTACATTAAACTTTTAACAAACCGATTTACAAAGATTGGCTGCCTCTGTGTCTGCACAGACAGTGGTGAATTGTTCATGGTCTGGAGTTACTTGCATGGGTCCCAAACTTGGTGCCTGTTTATAGATTCATTGAACATAGGGCTGTAAACTGTCTTCATACCTATAGCCTATGCCGTACATATGAAAGAACCTACAGTAATATGAAACTGTTGTTGAATTAGTAACGAGTGGATCATTTGTGATTATAAAAGTATTGGCACTGCTACGATATGCAGCTTAGATAGCTGTGTCAATTCAATTCAAATTTATTTATATAGTGCTTTTTACAATAGTGCATTTTCTCAAAGCAGCTTTACAATATTATATTATCTTAAAAGGACAATCCCAAGTTGAGCAAGCCTAGGGCAACAGTGGAAAGAAGTGGCAGTTTCCTTTGCTAATGTGATAGCTGTAATAAATTGTGACATTATTTACATTAAACAGAAGTGGTGACTTAATAAGCTTTTTTTTCCAAGGCACAAAGGTGTGGTACATAAATGATTTGTTGACCAAAACAAGGAAGTAGGTGATGAATTTCATTATTAGAGACAAGTGTTTCCAAGAATAACTGATATCGAGATGAAGTGAGGCATCACGAAAGGTGTTTAAGGATGTTGAGAGAACTACAGTGCACTTAACTACAATACTGTGCAAAAGTCATATAACCAATATTAGATTTATTGTTTTAGCAATTGTATAATGACCATATATAGCATGTTGTCGATGACATAACACTTAATTTCATTCTTTTAACTTTATTCCACTCATCATTTTTGTAAGCTTTAGCATATCTTATCATTGTCACCCTGTTCCCCTTCTAAAAAACGGGGTTTCTTACCTGCTACTCTTCCTTAAAAGTTTAAGATGAAGCTGCTAGATGCTGATGCCATTGCTCACTCTAAAACATGCATTTTCTGCTTGTATTATATCAAGGAGGCTAAGACGTAATTATAAAACAATGAATATCTAATGGTGGACTACGGCTTTTGCACAGTACTCTACCATGACAACATGCTTAAAGATTCCTAAACTATGCAGCACAGTATGTCATTAAAAATAAATTTTCTGCACTCATACTTGGACTTAAGTGCAGTCAGTAATGAACATGCAGAATGTATTTTATCTGTACATTGCGACCATGGAAAAAGGTATTAGGGCAACTGGAATTCATAAAAGGAGGGCTGACTATTGTTATACACTGACACTAGAGGCACCATGAAACTTCATGTGACATGAGCTTTAAAACATAAAAAACTAACATTCAAATCATCATTATGGAGTTAATTGTAATGTGATATAATGTGAATAAATTAAATAATTGTTTTTACAATGCTTTTTTTTGTAAATTCCTACATGATATAACAAAGCTAATATTATTTTTGCATTCAGCTTGACATATTATGCTTTTAGGAAGTAAAAACAAAAACTTGTTGTTGAGTGTAATCTGTGTCCACAAAACAGCCTCTAACTATCCAAATAAATTCTCTCTCCTCCCCTTCAAAGCTCCAGAAGCAAAAAATCAGGTTAAGAACACCAGGTAACGTTTAACATGTGCCTGATCCTTATGTAGCTCGGATGGAACCTGTGCATATATATATATATATATTGCACTTCCCACTATGTGCACTTTGTGTTGTGTGCACTAATTGTTTGTTAATTATTTAGCACAACAAGTTTCTTTGAACTGTATGCCTTTGCTAAATGCCGATATTGGATGAAACTGAAATTGGTCATTCTGTGAAAAATGAAAGCAAGAAAATCATTACCAATAACATGGTGTGGATTGAGGCTCATGCTGTGTGCTTGAATTTATGAGTCATGCAGTAGTATTTGTAGTACATGCCTGCTGGTTTTATTGATTGTCATGGGTGATTGAGAACATAACTGTATCCATTAACAGTGTCCGTACTGTGGATGAATGCAGGTATGTATCTGTGCTTGAAATGAAGCATGTGTTAAATGCAAGTACAGATGACTTGTTTTATCGATGCCTTCATGATAAAAGTGTTATGACAAAATGCCGAGAGCCTAACAGTGTCTCCCTATAGGCATATACAGAGTAAATGGGCTTTATTTAACATAACAGGAGGGAGTCATTTCACAAATGTATTGTTGTAAGTTATTGATATGCAGCAGTTTAAAAAATATATATAAAAATATAATATAACTATAATAAGAATAAAATTCAATTTAATTATCAATTCATAATTTGCACAAACTAGCATATATCTGAATATTGCTATTATACTGCAAACAAAAAATTTAAAAAGAAATATACCATAATGAAATATCTCCAGTGGATGCATCAGTGTATTTAGTTATTTTCGTTATTTAATAATTATTGTCATAATAGCCATATTACTGGGCATTAGCATGTTCTGAAGAACTTCTGTAGCACATGAGTTAAACAGTTGATTTTTGCTAGTATGCAATATTGTTGTCTTGTGGCTTTTCTAATCCAGTTCTGTCTCTCCCCCACCCCCACAACCCCTTTGGCTGCCTAATCACCACATATTCACTTCCTGTGTAATATGCATGTCTTAAAACATTCCACTCCATTCCTCCTCCCCAAACATCTTTCCCTCTCTTACACACAGTCGCCATCTATCTGGGCATCAAAAAGCGACAGAGCCCCGGCCCGCCCGAGGCATCTGGGATGTGAAGGTGCAGAGTGCGCGGGACCCATCCGAAGTTGTGCTGGCGGTACGTGAGGCAGCACAGGGCTGTGGTTGCCAGGTACACCAGGCTGGCCCTTTCCTCCTCTCTTGCACACATGGCACTGCCGGCTCTCGGGTGGCATTTGAGGCAGAAATCTGCCACCTGCCCTCCGAGACCAGCGGTGTCAGATTTAAGCGCCTGTGGGGGGCACCGCCCGCCTTCAGAGACATTGCCACCAAAGTGTCCAAAGAGCTGGAGCTCTAAAAAGCAACAAGGGGTGGAGGAGTATAGTAAAAAGGAGGGGGATAAAAGAATATGAACTTTGCCACGCCTACCTCCACCTCGGTGAACCCACACATATGACATTTGCCCACGCATTTGAACTTGAAGAGTTTCTCGCCTGCCACACACAAGCCCTGCTGAGTGAAAACCCTAATAGCCAAGTTATTTTCTGTCAAAATGATCAGACAGATCCTGTCACCACAATGTCTTAGCCTATCATGTTGTACTCTGAATAGCTGCTATTTAATTCAGTTTTTAATTTTTAATTTTTGTTTGAGTTTATTTTAAACTTGCGCCACCATGAGTTACCAAACAGATGTCTGAAGATCTTGTCAGTCTGTGTATCTGTTTTTATGTGGATGAAATATTGTCTTATCAAGTAAAAAGCTGCCTAACCGGCCTGTGTTGGCTGCTATCCTGAATACCAAAAGTTGTTGACTCTGTAGGTTTTTGTCTGAATTTCAGCAGTTTCCCCATAATGCTTATATGTACCTGCCAATCCAAGTCATAACTCAGCAGTCTGTTCTGCTGTAAGTGTGATACTGATAAATATATCTGTCCTAGAGAATCCTGCCAAGGGGACATGAGATGGCTCATTTCCACTGATAGCATAAAACGACACCACATTCTCACTGCACTTTGCAACACCTTTTTGAAATCATTGAGTGTGCTAATGTAGTTAAAGCCTTGAAGTTTTTAATACTATAACAAGAATTATGGGGGTGCTGAAACATGTCTGCCAAATTATCATATGATTCTTTCTCAGTACTGTTTATTGTAAATTACTTTTTTACAATTACATATTATTACTGTGTGCAGTGATTTTAAGGTCTTCAGAGAAGCGCAGGCTACCTGTTACAGGGATCAAGGATCAATGAAATCATCAAGGAAAGCAAGAGGTCAATAAATTAAAATCAATTAATACAATTAATGAACACTTTGTGAAATACTACATTTGTAATTGTTTAAATTAAAATACAAAACTGTTCATTTATAAAAACAAGAAAATTCTGTATAAACTAGGTTTGATGTTTACTATTGATGTTGCCCTGAAATACATTTGGATATGTTACTTAGGATATAGTCACTAATGCAATTTAAAGCATAAGATTTAGAAGTGTTAGTGTGAATGCTAAAACTTGCCATACCACATTTTTAGGGAGGGAGCTCACAGGTGATTATTTGTGATCCACTGATGTAAACTACATGTTTTATCTTAATGGAAGATAGGGTTTAAAAATCTGACTGCTGTTCCAGATACTACAAGGAAGGTCATGTTACCAGAAAGAACTGGTGAGGGTGAGATGTTTTGACCAAAGTCCCATCGCAAAACCTTAAGATTGAAATGACCTTTAAGTAAATAAAAACCTTATGGAATTTAGCAGAATAAGTACTGAAATCTAAGTAAGCAACACAAAATGTGAATGTATTTATATATATACTCTCTGTGTGTGTGTGTGTGTGTGTGTGTGTGTGTGTGTGTGTGTGTGTGTGTGTGTGTGTGTGTGTGTGTGTGTGTGTGTCTGCATCTGCGCTGGTCACTTGGCAGGCAACAAGGTTTGTTATAACCTTATGTTTTGACCAAAATTACTTTTCCAGTGACTATTCCTTGTTACCGACATTTATTATACATAAAAATTAAAGTGGGATAATATTAAGCCTTACTTTGAGTCAACATTTTAATGAAAGGATAATCACAAATATACTGTTTTTTTTCTGCAAGACTACCTTAAATCCGTAAAAAAAGAAATGTGTAGCAAGATAATTAATGATTGTATTTTGTTCTTTATAAAGTTTTGGAGTTTTCTGTGATTCAGTGTTCAGAAAAGACAACTGAAATAACAGGAATAAACTCATTGGGTTTAACACTTGATTGTGCTCTGTGTTTACCAGCGAAACAGGGGTACAGTTTAGAAAGCAAGATTGAAAATTCCAAACTTAATCCTAAATTAACTAACCAAACTCTAGCCATAACTTGCATAATTAACCCTTTTTTTCCTCATATTGGTTTCTGGAACTTCTATGTTGAGTTTGGGAATAGGACCGTGTATGAAAACTCACTGACTTTTTCACTAACTTCTTTTATGTACTGCTCCTTTTTTGTTCCCTGTGATGAACTCTCTGTCCCTTAATAGCTTCTTCATCCAAAATGGACTTCATTGTCTAGGAATAAATTAGACATTGCCGAGGACTGTACCCCATTCCCATTCCCATCCCAGTTTACTAGCTGGTGCAAGTTCAAAATATAAGTAAAAAGACAGGATGTTTATTGTTACATTGGGCTTTTTATTACTTTCTATAACCAAACCACATTTGAAGACAGCATAATTTAGGCGATTTGATCCCAGGATGTTACAGAAAGAATGAGAAAGTTGGCAGAGTGACAGTAAAAAGGGTGAAGAAGAATAAGCAGTGAGAATGGGAGGGAGCAGGAGCACATCTTTTGGATAGATCAGCCACTTGATTTTACCATGCCTGTATGCTCCTCAGATGACAAGGTTCTCATTAGAACAAGTAAAAAATAAAACACTACTTCCACTTTACTTCTGGGCTGGAATCATGCCATCGATGGACTCGCCCTTCTCAAGCTTCTTCTCCATCTCAACCATAAGCTTCACGCCATCAACCACCAGCTGTACCTGCTGCACTTCAGATGAACCCAGGCGGTCAGCATTGGAGATGTCGAATACACCACCGACAGAGGCAGTGTCCACTCCACCTGGACAAGACAAATAATTAAATCCATTATAGTCGTATAGTATATTTTTCAGAAACAACAATACTTTGTTTCCTACGTCACCAAGTATACCTGTTCCACGTTTCTGCAGACGGAGTCTGGTCAGGATCTCTTCGAATTTCGGGTGTGTGCTGAGCTTGGGCAACTTGACATGCACACCACCACGCAGACCAGTACCCAGGTTAGAGGGACAAGTCAGGATATAACCAAGATGCTCATTCCACATAAATCCATGGTTGTGCTTCTTGAAGATCTCCTCAATCTATGTAGTGGCAGAAGAAATTGACTTCAGCAAAAAGTTTTATTTAATGGAATGTTAGAAACACTTTTATATAAGTATTTAAATACTGGTTTAGCCTTTTACCTTCTGAAGACCAACACAGAACCTCTTGAAGACCTCCTTCATGTTGCCACCTTTTTGCATAGAAATGACACGCAGATGGTCCTCCTCATTCACCCAGACCAGGAAGGTCTTGTTGTCATTGTGCCAGATACCTCTTGCATCAGGCCAGTCACGGGCCATACCAGCAGCTAGCAGCAGTGGGGAGACGGGCTTGTCAAAGAGGAAGTGGTCAGCGATAAGCTGTTCCTGTTCTTTATCGGTCATGTCTTTAAGGGGGTAGTATTTGCCCTTGAACTCCCCATCGAGACTGGTCAAAGCTGTCAAAGGAAAGACCAACATTTCAGGTTTTCTGTTTTATATTTGGAAATGTCCTGTAACTAGCGGGTGATAGTTTGAAGACGGAGACTTACCCTCAATGGACAGTTTCTCTACAGCTCTGCGCTCACCACGGCTGTTGTGGGGAGGCAGGGTGTATCCCTTGATGCTGCGGCCAGTACGCACACGGCTGCTCAGAACATAGTTAGGGTCAAGATCATCACCACCCTAGATAAAAAAGGGACATTTATAAAGCGTATATAAGAAAAAAACAAATATTTATTTATTTAAGTTTACACACCTTCAGGTTCTCCCAGTTTAGATCAGTGTGGTGCTTGTCAGTGGGCTTGTAGCCGCCATGGCGGTCAGCGATGATTGGGTCAAAGAGCTCCTTGAATACTTCATAGGACTCCTCATCACCAGCAACACAACCAACGGTCATGATGAAGGGATGGCCTGAAGGTAGAAGACATGGAAATCAGTGTACAGTGCCTTTTAATTTGTAATATATTAAATAATTTGTAAATGTTCGATATGGCCAGTAATACAAAATGACTATAGTACTTGTGGGGCTATCATACCTAATTAATTGTATTTTAATGGTGCATTGCTGAGACCACTTTCTTGTGTAACTATTTAGTTATTCCTACCAGGGTTGTCCACGCCAGTCTGGATGCAGTCATCAAGAGTGAAGCCACTTGGAGTTGACTTGCCCCTCAGCTTGGTGTAAATATCTTTGCTCAATACCTTGGACATGTGGTTGTTGTGAATGGAGAGGTCAGGGTACTCCTCATCCATAGGAAATTTCATCTTATAGTCATTGTTGCAGTTCTTGGCCATGATTGCGCCTTTTAGATGATCTGTTGAATACACGAGTAAGATATGAAGAATTATCTGTTAAAAACACGAGTAAGATATGAAAAATGATCTGTTAAAAACACAGGTAAGATATAAAGAATCCCTTTGTTTTTAATGCAGAAAGGACATGCTATGCTAATTTCTTGAGCAAAATACCAACAGCCACTCTTGGCTATTACTAGTAGTCAGGTGTCTAAAGGAATCCAGTCATATGGTTAACTGGCATCAACGTTTCATATTTCTTCATTAAGTGGTGGGGCATCAAGTGGTATGTGCTTATATGTATCTAACAGCAAAAGATATATTTAGCATGTATGCCATATTCTTACTCTAGAAAGCACATTCACCAACCTTATTTCTGTGCTGGTAGTGTGTGAATATTTGTTTAAATTTTTTCCATGTTGGAAGGTGAGGGGTACTTTGTTGTTATTGTATTTTAGGTTACTTATTTTATATTCTTCAACTAGTATTTGATGACCAAAGAGCATGTGTAATGTTTCTAGACAGATCTAAAATGCCTGGATTGAGGCTTTATGCTGCAATAACACAAATGATTCTAAAAAGACGAGTACAGACTGTATATAACATGTCATACTACATGTCATACGGTTTGTAAGAGAAGATGACCTTATGCAACAGGTGCTGCACAGAGCTAATTCCAGCCTCAACAAGACCTCTTCATGCCAATCTCAGATCCTTAAATAGGAATCGTGCAATTCTCTAGACATAGCCAACTGTTTCCTAACACCTGTTTTAGTGTCACATAGTTTTTATTCATGAAATTTAACTGCTAAAGATTAAATAATCATATCTGAAGTATACAATTTTACCGTAGTTTTAACCTGTTCGGAAAGTTTCAATTAGCGTATGCATTCGTATGTTAACAGTGCTTTACGGCATTGACTTTGTAGCCCAAAACTTTCTTAATGTCCCACACACTTGAATCTGAAGAGCACCATATATTTACCTGTATGAAAGAACAAAGAAACAGTCCTCGGGATCAGATCCTGTTCACCAAAGCCAATGTAGGGGTTGCCCAGCTCTGCAAAATGTCAGACCTTGTTTATATAGTCTGATGCTTCATACCCATTGGCTGCACAGTGACTGCATGCTCTAAACCTATTGGAGACAAGAACTCTCTGATAACAGGTTTAGGTTCTAAAAGGAAAGACCCACCATCATATAACCAGAGAAAGGGTGGCAGCTGTCCCCACCCCTGTCCTCTCCGCCTGTTCCCTTCTGTTTAGTGGTAACAGTATATGAAACCAAGGAGACAATGCTACTTTGCTTCATTTAATAAATTAGAACATTTAGATGCACATTTAAGCATGACTGAAATGCTTAAGCTTATAAAATGTATGCTATATAATAAGTTGTGATGGGCTTCATTTGATTGAGAAATCTATCCACTGACTCTGTGGAGACTGTCAAGAGTAACCACAATACTAGGCTAGCACATCTTGCTCTAGACTTGCACTCTAAGAGGCTTTAGATAACAGAAGTGGAAGGGGTAGTGTGGGTAATAGGAAGCTGGAACACACATATACACCAATGTCTGCCTCCAAAATTAGTATCCAATAATCTCCAACTGCCTACATTGATAAATGACATATTACATAAGGTTGTAGGAGAGGGGGTTACTGATTTTGTGGAGGGCACCAGCAGTGGAGGAACCTCTACTTCCTGTTTCATTAAACAATGCTTTATAGCATAAATGGTCAGGAAAGTATGTGTTTCCCATAAGTCGACCAAAAAAGCAGTGCCACTCAGCTCTCATAGCAAACCCAAAGCTGTTTTTCTTTTTTCTTTCATTTTCTCTAGTTGTTGTATTAAGTTTAAACTGATGTAGGACATGTTGTCAAGACTTGTCATGTTTTGCTTCTTTGAACTTCCTCCTTAAACAGGATTTGAGTGTTTCCATACAAAAAATTCTCAATCCCACCTGCCTGAAACATACACAAAATGGACAAAAGTATTGGAACACATATTTGATTATTAAATTTGTGTGTTTTAGTTAGTTTGTAATTGCACAGTTTTTTTTTCCACTTTTCGATTTTGCACATTGCTACTATTTGCACTTCTGGTAGATGATAACTGCATTTCGTTGCCTTGTACTTGTACTGAGCAATGACAACAAAGTTAACTTTATCTATCTGTCTGTCTGTCTGTCCGTCCGTCCATCGGTCATCATTCCCCAAGGTACATCAAACCAAACACCTAGTGTCAGGGATTTAGAATAGGATGTTGTAAAAGCACCTGTAGGTGTACTGGGTGAACAACACTTCTCTCTATGTAGTGTAAATCCATTAAACGTTAACCGTTTAACCTTTGAAATACCCAATCACTTTTGGTACATAGTCATTGCCATTAATGAAAAGTATTCATTTTTTGCTTTCTGCTGAATCTGTCACATAGCTGATCATAGCTTAGATCATCACATCCCTCCTGTGGGTTTATTGAGCACTTGGATGACAGTATAGCGTGAGATATACAGCTTTGGAAAAAAAACAGACCACTGCAAAATGGTCATCAACAATCATTCTCCTTTTGCTGTTTCTTGGTGGTTTATGAAATTGTTTGTTTTATTCTATGAATTACTGATTTTAATGTTTACAGCAATAATAAGAGCATTTATTTGCTGTAAAAAAAACAACTGGTCAAAATAAGAGAGACAAAGAGTGTTTTAGACCTCAATAATACAAACAAATCAGGAAATAGTTTGTACATTATGGAAATTGCATATCATTCACAGTGTTTCTTAAATTTGACTTCTATTTTATTGCAGACAATATGAACCTGAGATATTTTATATTTTGTCTGATCAATTTAATTAAAATTGGTAATAAACATTAATTGCTACATTTCAGGCCTGCAACACATTTTTAAATGGGACAATTTTGAGCTAGAAAAGGAATTGTCTGGACACCATGTTCTGTGGACCAAAGATTAAAAGAACCTTCCAGACTGTTATCAGTAAGTCAGGGTCTGTCATGGTATGGGGTTGTGTCAGTGCCCTTAGCAAAGGTCATTTACACTTCTGTGATGGCAGCATTAATGCAGAAAAGTACACTGAGATTTTAGCATGTATGCTGCATTCAACAGCAATAAATAAAAATACAAAAGAACATTAACATTTATAGCATTTAGCAGATGCAGTTATCCAGAGTGACTTTCAACCCAAGCAATTGTGGGTTAAGGGCCTTGCTCAAAGGCCCAACTGAG
>JAUZSU010000823.1:28747-42100 GCA_034780255.1 Parotocinclus maculicauda
GCTTTAACCTAATGCTGTAAATAAAACGTTTATTGACCTGTTTAAATTGATCTATCTATACTCATGCTATACTGTCTCTCTGATTCCAGAAAACAGCAGTTTTAAGTCTTATTTAATTTAATCTATTATTATTTAGTTATGGTGAGCATTTATTGTCTCTGTTATACAATGCTCTATTTCCGATTAAAGACATGGGGAAAATTTTTTAAATATCCGATTCATCGATTAATCGAAAAAATAATCGACTGATTAATCGATTATTAAAATAATCGTTAGTTGCAGCCCTAGTAGATGTAGAGACTTAGTTTAAAATGAAATGTTCGATTAAGTAATTTTAGGAGTTGCACCAATGATAGTCTTATTTTTGATGCTGTGGTGAGATGTTTAATGTGATGTTGATTTTTGTCCCACAACCCTTACCAAATTCACTCCTGTGTTTCTTTACCCAGGTTCCCATTCATCTGTGTAAGGAGCTGTAAGTCATGTCTGGTATAGCTTTAAGTCGTCTTGCTCAAGAACGAAAGGCTTGGAGGAAAGATCATCCATTTGTAAGTAGGAGGAGTTTGTCTATATAAAGTTTTTATATGTGATGTGCTTATCACATTATCACATACCTCAGGCAGCCATAACGTTAATGGTTTGCAGGGCTTCAGCATTTCAATGGATCTCATACTGCTTGTTTTTATTTATTTTTTATTATTTGTATTTTTTTTTGCTTATGTAAACAAATGAGCTCAGACCCTTACAAATGCTTCCATAAGCAAACTTAGCTCAGACCCTTTTCTAGGTATGGTTTTCATATGGTGTACTTGTGGTTTGTTTTGAGATTCGTTTACTGTTAAAGCAAAATGGCTCACTCCTCTTAGTGTTTTGGTTCACAGCTAAAGTTCAAAGTTATCCATACACTGTTGTTAACCTTCCTGCACTTGGTATGACTGGTTATGAGTTTGTGAGAGCGGTTTCTCATAGAATCAAACTTAATATGTCCAAATCCTAGAGGAGTTGCAAGTCACAAAAAAAGTTAATTTTAATAATGTCTTTCTAAAACCATTTCCTTACTACATCTGTGTTTTTGTTTTAAGTCCATGATAAAAATTGTGATATTCTTGACAGAAATTGTAACGTTGTCAATGAAATAAGCAGTAATCTATTTATTAATAAAGCTAAAAATGCACTAAAATGACCAAAGAAGCTGAATACATCAACAACCTGACCAATTATTTTCTATTCTGGTAGTTATCTTTATGAAGTGTCTTTGTTAAATTTTTCTTTGTAATGTAAAATGTTTTAATATGTAACTGATTATAATGAATATCATTACTATGTGCTTGTCTGGATTTTTTTAAAAACCCTTTTGATGTGTAATTTCAGTTTTGATCTCATTTGCTTTAAAAAATATAGCAGAGACAAACAAACATGAATACACTACCCATAAATCAGTGTGACACAGTGGCTTATGAGTTCTAAAGGAGCTGGGATGTGAACAAGTGGTCTGGGAGCTCATCAGCTGGTTCTCTTTTGTCTAGTCTACCCCAAGTGGTTGGGTCACTGATTCATGGTTTTACCAAGGTGTTTCCCTGTGAAATTGCTTATGGTGTAAATTTAGTCAAGTAGAAATTTCTTAACCACAAATGACATTTAACAAAATATTTAATTGTGTTAAAGGCACAAGTTTTGTTTGCCTAAATTGGACATACGTTTTAGTTTTAAGGAACACTTCATGGGCATTCAAGTGTACAATACAGGCTTTTACACAGTTCATTTATTACCATGTAATAATTCACAAAACACATTATACCATTATAATTCAAAGTATAGTTTAACCTTATGTTGCCTTCCTCTGTTTTATGGCTATTTTTGATGCTAGTTTGGCTATTTAATGACTAAACAAAGGCATTGGCAGGCATACCTTATAATAACATATACTAACAGTGTTTTACTGAGGCAAGGTTGGTGACTTTTCAGGGTAAAGTGCATAGAGGTAAATCCATCCTGCCATTACAGGTGGCTAGAGATGAGTTGAGAGGTAACAGGGGTCAGGTAACGAGGTTAGACTCCATTCTTTTTTTGTTTTTTATTAGGTACATGGTGTTAGAATCTGCATGAGAAAGCTATTATTTAGTGTGGCAGGCATGTTGTCAAACCATGGGGTTACAGTGGACTTAGTGTGCTTATGTGACAGATTCTGCTGTTATGCGGTAATGAGCACAACCTTATAAGGTTGTTTAAAATTGTTTACAATAGGCTATGCTCCTTATAATTTAATGGTGTTCTATGTGGTATATACTGTAGAATAGTAGAGGGGTTCATTTTAGATGCAGCCTATAAGAATGGGTGTATCATATGGTCAAGAAATTGACATTTTGGTAATTGTGTTAAAACAAAAAAAAAGTTGAAAAGTAATTAATTAATTTTGACGAGCCTAATCAGAAGTATTAAAATAAGAAAAATGTAAAATATATAGAATGTCCCCTATTTTTTGTGAGTAGCGTTCTTAATATTTAATTGAAGTGCACAATTTCCATAAGACTACATCTCACAATGGCAAAAAACACAGTATCATAATGTTATAGAGCTACAGACCAGCATCTTTTTGCCACTGCAGGACAGTATATTTATTTGTATAATTGTTCAGATTACACATTAGGGGCTTTTGGCTATACTTAACCAGCATTAGCCTGTATTAGAATTTCAGCTGTGGTTTTTAATTCTTGTCTAGAGTTTTCTCTTTTGACTTTATACTTATAAAGCTGCAGTGTAGATTGACAATGCATGCAAACTGGGGCAAAACGTCTGAATCATATTATTTGTTAGTGTTTAAAACATAAGCCTAGACAGCCAAGACACAACAAAAATACGTTTTGCAAATGAATTGTAATTCAGTACCCATAATATTAATACTGCTGTCATTACCTTACAATAATACTGCATCCCATGAGCTGGAAATTTGCGCTGCATTGTAGAAAAATGTTTAAATAACTTCTAGAAAAATAAAAATGTCACTTGCTAACAATATGCATGCTGGCAGTAATGTAGCGTGAAAGACACATTGTTTAATAGTTACCTTAATTTCAAAGACAAATGTATTTTTTTGAATCATTTTTTTTAAGACCTGAAAACCTTGTTTTTTACCAGTTCTCAAAACTCAGTATGCAGCAATGGCATGATATATACTTGTCTAAAAGTATTTTTGTCGTTTAAAAACATTATGTAACCTACCACATTAATTCAATACCCACAATTTTATTAGTCATCTTTCACTATAGAATGTAATGTGGGGGGTTCAATTCTGTAAACTTTTTGCATACTGGGCATAATGTATTTGAAGTTACTTTTCAATTTACAGGCATTTTTGTGTATTTCATTTTATACTAATGAAATTTGTTGTAAATCATGATTATTAAATGTCATCTGGGAATTATCATGTTAATACAAATGTGGTCACTTACAACACACTGTATCCCTGGTAATGCAAGTTGTGTAAAAACACAAGATATAAAATTGAACCCTATTATTGGATTCATAATTCAACAGTTTCTTATTTTATGTTTCTTTTATTGAAAGTTATTGAGATCTTTGTCTCCAAAACATGGTTATTAAATATCAGCTTAGACTTTTTTCAAGTAGAAACTATTTAAAATAATATTTTATACTGAAAGCAATATGACCGGTACCTATGGGAATTTATAGAAACAAAGTTACATTTATAGGGGAAAAATGTTATTGCCAAAGGATATTCACATGATCTAGTAATGTTTTTATTGGGCATTCTTATTCAAATATAATTCTTAAAGTTTATTGATTTATGTATTTTTCACTGTTTATCTTTTTTAAAGTTTGTTTTTGCACAATATATGCCATTATGAACGCTTATGTTTGGGCATATCTTTGTTTACAGGGGTTTGTTGCTGTGCCGACCAAAAACCCTGATGGGACAATGAACTTGATGAACTGGGAGTGTGCTATCCCTGGAAAAAAAGGGGTGAGATATTTTGGTATTTATGGTGCATAGTTAATGTTTCGCTTACATGTAATGTTCTTATGTTGCGTCTCTTTAATTAGTGTATCCTTTAGGGTTGTTTTAATTTTAGGTCACACAAAGTCACAATGACAGACCAGAAATAGAAATGCTGTTCATAATCACAATAGAACTTGTCATTATGAAAATACTGCATATAAACTAAACTGGATATAGTTGAATACTAAACTCATTCTAGCGCAGCACTTCAAATGCCTTGATCTTGTCAGGACCTGTTGTCGAAAACAGATGTTGGAGCGTTAGTTTTTCAGAATTTTTGTCCCAAGACACAAAGTTCTGAACCAACAGTGAATACCCTGAATTAGAAACAGCATCATAAAAAATGGGAACACTGCAAAGAAGTAGATTAGAAGCAGCTCAGATAGAACTACCTGGTGTAGCTCCACCTTGTTTATGTACACATTTTTAGATTTGAAACTACTCAAGCTGCAGTGTTATGAATATAATGTAACATAATATAGCATTTTGTTGAGTTGGAATGAAATAAATGCATGACTCTGAGTTTAGTTTTAGTCAGTTTGGGTTTTCTTGACCACATCATTAGATTAATCATGAAAATGAGATGAATAAGAGTGATATATGGAGAACAAAGCGCATCCAGTAAAGTCAAGAACTCCAGTAGTGTCAAAGGTACAATGGTCTATAAAGGAGAACTCTCACAAATATTAAAATATTGTCTTTTCCAGTTATTTGATATAGCTATGGTTGGTGAAAAAACTACTGGTAACTGTAAGAACCCACATTGTTTTAGATAAATATCTGTATAGTCTGTCATGCAGAATGTGGTAGCAGGCTCAAAGTTTAGTTTGAATCACTGTGCAAATACATTTACATTCAAGATACTTTTGTCAGTTAAGTTCATGGACCTTGCAAAAATTCTTGCTTATCAGACCAAATTGCTCTCCACCCCCAATGTAATTTATTTGTATTAAATTTGGCAGTCATGTTGATGTTTAGATGGTTATTTTTTTGTAAGTATTTGACAAAATATTTGAGGCTGAAATTAATCGGCTGTTAATATAGGCTGTGCTATGTTAGATCACTATTAAAAATTAATTTGAATAGTTTTGCAAGGTGACATGAACGTCTTTAAATGATTAGACCATAACAATTGCAGCATAGTGTGCTAGCTTACATGTAGGCTGCTTTTAATGTTAACACAATAGCTACACAACAGTTGGATGAATAGTTGTCAGAATTATGTGCCATAATGCTGTTACTTGCATCTTTGGCGCTAGTGATGTCTGTCTTCATTTGAGTCATTGATCCTTTCACTGTACATCTCAGCATGTAATACATGTGAGCTTTATATATCAAATGAAGCAAGACCACTTCAGGTTTCATGAATATCACTTAAAGTCGTTTAATTATTTTTTGATGTAATTTGTCTTTAATTCTCCCAAACATGATTGTATTGTCTTAATAGCTAATTTTGCAAGATTGTGACCATATTCCTGTCAAGCATTGCTAATGCAATATTTTAATTGACCTATGTGTTTCTCTCTTGCATTATTCAGACACCATGGGAAGGTGGTTTGTTTAAACTACGAATGCTTTTTAAGGATGACTACCCATCCTCTCCTCCAAAGTGTGAGTTTTACAGTGATTTCTTTAGTCCGACTGTATTCAGCATGTAAACTTTAAGGCTTATGCTTGGATCTTAAATAGCCATTGCTTTTTTTTCAGGTAAATTTGAGCCGCCTCTGTTCCACCCCAACGTGTATCCATCTGGCACTGTGTGTCTTTCAATTTTAGAGGAAGACAAAGACTGGAGACCGGCTATTACAATCAAGCAAGTAAGCAAAATGTACTATTTTTTCCCTGCTTATTAGAACGCTTGCAAAACCGCTATAACACTTCGCTTATAAGAGGTATGTAGCTCTAAGCGAGTGGTTTTTTGCTTGTTGAAGGAAGCATTTGCTACTACTGAATAAACGTAATGAACAATTATTTTATTGTAGTATTACAGCTTGTAATCAGGTCCTGTTTGTTTTAAACAGTGCACTAACTCGATCAAAAATGCATCAACAAATTGGATTGTAACCTCCTGACCACAAGTTTCTATATTTGGTTACTATGCATAACCGTGTGTTGAGCTACCTGTGAAAGGTGCACAGTTTAGGGTGGTGGAGAAGGAAATACAAATGTAAATCTTGAAAAAAGAAAACCCCCATAATTTGTGGTGTTATCAGAAGTGTAGTTAACCTCTACCAGCACACACACAAACCTGATTGAAATAAATGCTGAAAATTATTAGCTGATATTAATAGTATACTGAATAGTATAAATGTACAGGCTTGGATTAAATCATGATCAACATGATAATATTAAGATTGAAGGACAAATTAACCTCGGTAGTCATCTAGCCTCATTACTTGGATTAACATTGAATATTTTGTGCAATTATTACTACCACAGATTTGGGTGATGAGATGGTATTCAAATATATTTATCATGTTGTTAAAAAAAGTTGAGACTAACTGCTGCAGATAAAAAAAAAAGTTGAGTATTTTTGACTCACCAAGTCAGTCTCAGTTCTAATCCACTGAACCATGTGCTTGCTGAAAAGAATATAAAAGACGAACTTGCTAACAAGAACTAAAAATAGTCTGTCATAACATCTTAAAGGAAGTGGGTGGATGGTTAACAGCAGTTGGTTGTTGGCTTGTTGTAGGTATTAGTTCAAGGCATAGAGCTTTCGCACCTTCGTGTGTTCACTACAGGTAGTGTGACTGATTATCAAGTGCTATTTTGTCGCTTTGTAGCTTTGGATAAAAGTGTCTACGAAATGTTCAGAATACAAGCACATTGTCAAACCAGATTGCCGCAGTACTGTGCACAATTTTAGGCCACCATTAAAGTATGTATACCATTAGTTAAGCAGTGGTATAATGACAATATATTTATTTGAATTATTTTCAAGGTCTATGTATTAGGATACAACCAGGAAAAATGGGGAATTATATGCAGTGTTAAAACACTGATATAAGTGGTGTGTTTAGTGTGCCCTCCCTTTACACTTAGCAATAGCAACAGCATTTGGCAGTTTTACTAGGGCATCAAGTTGACCCTTCTACAGTACGAACAGGCTTGGTAAGGAATGGTATTCTTGAAAGAGTAGCAGGCAAAAAACAATGTTTATTTAAAAAGGGGAAATGGGTGAAAAAGTAATGCTAAATCTCACAAATACTGGAATGAAAATCAATAGAAAACTATTATGGAGTGAGCAATCCAAGTCATCCAAGGCATTATACCATTGCAACCACAACAAACTTAACTGTAACCTAAGCCATCTGTACAGCAGCGTCTAATTAATTCAGCTCGAGTATGTGGCTTGATAGTTTAGTTGTTCTTATGCACAGGAAATCATGGTGAAATTGCATTTTACTGGTGATGGCTTTATCTTGATCAGAAATGTGTTAAGATATAAGAAATAGGAAATCGTAATCTGTTCATTTGAGGTCAACAACTGCTTGTCATATATGCTACCTAGCAACCAATACACACAGTCAATTGTTTTGTGCTAAATCAAGAAATCAACAGAAAAACAAAACAAAAAGAAAATCAATTTGCTTCTCCTGGGTGTTTATCTCTAGACCTGGTTAATTGTTTCTCTCGCAGGATAAGGCAACCCAGAAAGTAAATGCTGCACCCACACAATGACCCATAAAAAAGCTTTTGCCTCCATCTTTGCATCAGTACAGAGAGCTGTAAGAAGGGCAGAATTACGTACAAATAGAAACCATAAACACTGGGTCTAAAATGGCTTTTATTAAATTGTAATTTTATGTCTTTTTTGTGAAATTCTTAGCTGGTTGTAAAGTAGAAATCTGATTTTAGCATGAGCCATGTAAACGCAAAGTTACCGAAATGTATGTACTCCTTAATCGGATTGTCAAAATCGGTTTTATTAGTGATTATCGGTGCAGGTAAGTGTGCTTGGTGTTTTTTAGACTAATCGTAAACAATATAATTTAAAATTGCACTGGTTATCCTAAGATAAGAAATTCATTTACAATATCTAATAAGAAAAAAATAGGGTTAGGGTAAGTTAAACTGTTATTCTCAAACAGCCTCTGCCCTAACTGATGTTGTCATGGTAACTACACGGATAGGATTTGAGAGTTGAGATGTTTCTCTTACAGCCCCAGTTTAGCTCAGAGATTCTTTATTTTTTCAGATATTGCTAGGGATACAAGAACTGCTAAATGAGCCAAATATTCAGGATCCTGCACAAGCAGAGGCATATACAATTTATTGGTAAGTTCATGCATTTCCTTTCAATGTTATTAAACTGTGACATAACATGGTTATGTAAATAATTTCTGAAAATGATCTGGAATGCAATTTTCAAAATGTCAGTGATATTGGCACACCGGACAAAAAATTAGTCACCTGTGACTGAAATGTACCTAAAAGTGTGCTCCATACTCTCAAATAAGTACTGCCATTCAACCTGGCATGGACTGAACAACTTTCTGGATGTAGGTGACATTAATGTTCAATCACTCTTTCATCAATGAATTGTGCAGTTCCGCTAGATTCCGTGGATGCCTTCCCTGGTGTCTTACTCGTTCTGGGTAGTTTCACAGATTTTCAAGAGGTTTCACATCTGGGGTCTTTGAATATTTGAATCTGCATCTGAATATTTATCATGTCCGTCACATTTTCAGTCTGTGAACGTGAGAATTGTCATCTTGGAATACAGGCATAGTAATAATAAGTATAAGTTCTTCATTATAAGTAAGATAATGAAGCAATTGCAAAACCTGTTGTCCAGAAGCAAAATGTAAACACTGGTTCAAATTTCACCTCAGTGTAAAGACACTCTTCTACATAATTAAAACACCACGGAACTTGACAGAACCTCTTCCAACTTGAACTAGACCTTGCTCGCAGTTCCCATTGAAGGCTTCTTGAGGTCTTCGATGAACTTCACGCCTTAACGTACAGGCATAAATAAGATTCTTCTGTCCAGATAACATGTCATGAACTGTCCAGTTTGTATGCCACTCTGCTCCATATGTTGATAATATGCAGTTCCCTGTGGAGTGTTTTTTTCCCAGATATTAGTTGTAAAGGACCTGGGTTGAATTCTAGAAGCAGCTTTTCCGAGGCGAAGTAATTTTTTTTTTTCCCCAAACTAAAACATGCCGGGAGTTCCTGTCTGTCAGTTTATGACGAGATCTTCCTGCAGACTGGGATCTTTGCCATTGCTGGAAGACTTGTTTAACCATACGTTTCAGTACACCTGCAAATTCAGCTACTTCCTTCACACTATGGCCTTTTGGACTCCCAAATGCAATCACTTAGTTTTGCCAATCATTTAATATCTGCTTTGTGAGCCAATTTAGACTGAACAAGACATTCACTGCACTGTTCCACCTCTTCTCAATCTATTATATATTATATAATCTATTATATACAGCCATTGACAGAAGTCTTGTCGCATAAGTACATAGTAATTTAAAATGGCATATAACTTTTATTCAATTCAATCAATTGTCACAAATTGTGAATTTGATTGTCAAGGGATTTCACAATAATAACTGGGTGCAAAATCAAACTGTCAAAAGTGTGCTGATGTTCACAGCTTGATAAACCCATAACAGCAGTTTTTTGCAAGGACAAAAGTCTTGTCTTGTCTTTAAATTATTCAACCAATTACAGATTAGAGCTTCACCTGTGACAAATACCTTAATTAGCACATTCCCAGGTGTGTATAAAAAAAGAACCCCAGCACAGCAGCCCTTCATGTGAAGTGCAACCTCACCTCTGACAACATGCCAAAGATTTAACCACAGACCAAATTGCTGATCATCAAAAGCATGAAGACCACGTCTGCTGAGGTAGCAGACATTTTCAATGTATGCAAACGACAAGTAGAGAGGATAACAAAAAGATTAGAAGAAACTGGTGTCAATCATGACAAACACAGGTCAGGCAGACCCCGTAAGACAACTGTTCGAGAGGAGCGCTTGTTGCCTCGACAGTCCAGGGCCAGCCGTCTTTCCACTGCTGGAGAGCTACATGAGAACTGGTCACAGGAAAACCTGTTTATAAGAACAGCTTGTCGAATTCTCTCACGAAGTTGTCTCCATGGCCGAATTAGTGCTTGCAAACAAGCATTAAACAGAAGTCAACAGAAAAATCGTGTTGCATTTGCCAAGGCCCACAGCTTGCAGAAAAGATTGACAGTGGAAAAAAGGGAGAAAGTTGATTTTTCAGATGCATTATCCACTGAAATGCATCCCAGTCGGCGCACATACTGCAGAAGACCTGTTGGATCCTGCATGGATCCAGGATTTACCCAGAAAACAGTCAAATTTGGTGGAGGAAAAATCATGGATTGGGACTACATCCGGTATGGAGGTGTGCGAGAGATCTGCAGAGTGGATGGCAACATCAACAGCCTGAAATATCAAGAAATTCTTGCTACCCATTATATTTTAAACCACAAAAGCGAGTAAATTCTTCAGCAAGATGGCGCTCCTTCTCATACTTCAGCCTCCACATCAAAATTCCTGAAAGCAAAGAAGGACAAAGTGCTCCAGGATTGGCCAGCTCAGTCACCAGACATTAACATTATTGAGCATGTCTGGGGTAAGATGAAGGAGGAGGCTTGGAAGATGAAACCAAAGAATCTTGATGAACTTTGGGGGTCCTCCAAGACTTTCTTTGCCAGTCTAGATTACTTCATCAAGAAGTTATTTGACTCATTGCCGAGACGTATGGATGCAGTCCTCCAAGCTCATGGAAGTCATACACAATATTAATGATTTTCCTAAAGCACCATGGCTTTATGTTCTGATGTCATTGTAGCATGTTTGTGTATCAAGTATAATTTCTTTTTTTTTGTATACGACAAGACTTTTGTCTTAGCTAAATCTGACCTTTCAGTGCTAATTAAATAATAAAACTCAAAGAATAATTCAACGATTAATTTGTAATCCCAACTAATTAACAACAAGTGAAGTTATTATTTGTTGTTCTGACAACTTGTGTGGACACACACACATACTGAAGTTACTGCCACCTTAAACACGCAAAGTGACTAATGTTCTGTCTGGTGTGCTTTGTATTTCTTAATATTTTTAAGGTTATAATTCTCCATGCAGTAATGTTTTTGACGGAGTCTCTTTTTTTAATTGAATTAATATTGATTTTCTTCACAGCCAAAACAGAGTGGAATATGAAAAAAGGGTCAGAGCACAAGCCAAAAAGTTTTCTCCGTAAGCCTCAAGATTTTGTTGTAAGGGTATGAACAATGTTTGAAAGCGCCACTACAGTCCTCAATATCTCCCCTTTTCATTACCCTTACCCACTTCATGAATTTCCACACATTTTTAAAGAACTGAATGTGTTGTGCCATTTTCTGTCCAGTGACGTTCATCTAACACAACGGTCTACTGGCTGGTAATTTGGCATTATTGTGTTTTGAAAGAGGTGGGCCTTTCAGTTCCACTTGCTGAAGCAAATATATGGCACTCATTCCTGGAGCACCTGATTGAAAAACTGGAGTGTTACACCTCTTCATGATAGTGTTCACCTTCTATGACTTAACTGATTCACAAAGGGAGTGCTAATTAGCTAACAAGATTAAATGAAATAGAAACAAACTACAATATGGTAACCTTCTTTGGTCTGTGTCATGAAGCAAGATGCATTAGTTTGATTTAGCGCTGTCTCCCACAGTGTATCAGGAATTATTGTGCTACATGACTAATGTGCTGCATGCTTAACCTGCAATAGGAAAGCTTGAAAATAACTCTTGGACCCATCAGCTGCTACAAGCATGTGTGCTGTCTGACCTTCTACATCAGCTAGATGGAGCACACATCGGGAGAAGGTCAGCTAACAAAGCAAATGTGCTTAGAAACTGACTAAATCAACTTGGCCTCCGTAAGGTTTATAGAATAGTACCTAAGCTGCTTTAAAACCGTTAGTCTTTCCTAAATGATTAGGGACTACTTTCAAATTACATGCTTTGTGAAAACTTGATACAACAACCTCTGCAGGCAACAAACTAATTATAACATGATATAAGCAGGCGATATGGTGACAGTTCATTAGCCCACCATTGTGATGACCTGGGTTCGATTCCTGGCTGTGCCTTCTAGCTGGTTCAGGCATCACACAGGGAGGGGGGCATGGCACTGCGACAGTGACACCTGCCATGCCCTTTAATGGACTGTGCCTGACCTGAGTGCATTTCACCCTAAATCTAGAGAGTTTGTGGATAGGCTGCAGCCCTAAATGTTTAGAAGTAAAAATTTGTTCCCTGCGTAGACTAGGTTACATTTTCAACTCGCTTCTCTTTTTGTTTTGAAAGAGAGCTGTATTGTAATGGCTGTAGTTCAGTAAGCCTGTGGTCAAGGTCTACCATTTCTTATTCCAGTGTTTTAATATATTGTTTCTCTAGTGTTTTCCAGCACACAGTCTACGTATGATGCCATAGTTTAGACTATAGTGTAGTGCATAAAATACAGCTTAAATAGGTTTGCATGAACATCAGGCACCTTGACATATAGTTTTACAATTTTTGGAGCTTAGGTTATGTGCATGTACACACAGACATTAGTTGTAGCACAATTATGTGTTCCTGGATAAGGGAAAGCATTTGGTTTACTTGCTGAGCTTTCAGGCGCATTGAAATGTAATCAGAACGAGCTGTGTTAGACTGCTTGGTGAAACAGACCCTTGATCTGAAGCTGATGAGAGAAAAATTGTCATACTTCATACATGCAGTAAAAGGCACTGATAATCCATGTGCGTAACTGAATAATTACTATATTCCAAACAAGAAGGCATAAGTGTACATTAGTTTTTTTTTATTTTTTATTTCTCATTTAGACTCTTCCATGGTTTTAATGATGTAAGACACAATATTACTTAAATGTCAGTATTGCTGTAAAATGATACTTTTATACTTTGAAGGTAGTGTCTCAATAAAACTTTCCATTCCTGGTGCGGTCAGTGTAGACAGCATGTTGTAATATACCGTATGATAGCATTTTGCGGCCTTGGACAACAGAATATGTTCTGCTAAAAATGGCTCTAAGTTAAAGGTGGAAAGTGTATTAGTTTGTCACTGCAGCAATCTTTGTGTTTATATGGTGTTTTTGTTCATGTAAGTGTTTAGAGTAAATAAAATGTTTATACAAACCAATGGTGTCATTCTTTATGCAGAAGGGAAAAAAAATAAATAAACGGTAATATATATATATATATATATATATATATATATGAGGGGTGTCACGATTTCGTTATTTAATCGAAATCGATCGAAATTATGTCACAATCTTGAGCCTCGA
>JAUZSU010000824.1:4556-22652 GCA_034780255.1 Parotocinclus maculicauda
AGCTGCCACAGTTGGGCCCTTGAGCAAGACCCTTAACCCACAACTGCTTGGATAGTGAGACCGTATCAGTTATAAGTCGCTCTGGATAAGGGCATCTGCTAAATGCTATAAATGTAAATTACTACAAACACCAAATTTAATGGTGGCCTTAGACTTTTGCACAGTACTATAGCTGTACGGCAAAACTTTTTCTAATACAAACTTATATCTTCTCTTTCCAGGACTGTGACAAGTGTCTGAGGTTAGCGTTTTTATTTGACATTTTACATACAAAGAAAAGTGGCCCAGATGAAAATATAATGGATCATATTGTGGATAGGAATTCATTAGACTATTTTACTGCTACTAATGAAAATGAAAATAGTGATAACAGTATACAGCTGCTTAGGTGATGTTACTAGCCCAATAAGGGAGTGACCAGGTTTGTGTCCTGGTGGTGCTTTTCAGCTGGGCCAGGCTGAGGAAGGGGAGGGGAAGCCAGACAGGGGGATTATCCCATTGCAGTGCAACACCTTTGTTTGTGCATTGTGAGTTCAGAAACTATCACAACACTTAGGCCAGACTTTTTTTATTGCTTGTTTCGCGGATCCGCCGACGATCATATTTGAAGAATAAGAATATCCGCCGCAGCACCAATGGATCCGCCGCAGCACCAATGGTTGAAAAAAAAAAACAAAAAACCATATATATATATTTTTTTAATTTATTTATTTTTTTTGGCTTGTTCCGCCCTCCGGTGGAGAACCAACGGTATTGTTTTTCCAGATTCACTTTAATTTAATTGTAGATTAAATACATTTTCTTTTTAAATAAAAATATATTTTTATTTCTTCCTCCTTCCTTGTATTGATTCCACATAGTCCTCAATAAATTGAAAAGTGCTGAAAAATATTTCTTTTTAATTTTTTTTTCTCCCTCCTAAGTAGATTCTTAAGTAGTTACATCTGAGGAACAATCAATTAAAAAAGTCTGGCCTTACTTTTCCATCATCTGGAAACTGGCCTTATCTTACCATCATTCGTTGCGGTCTGGGGACTCTGGATGCCAGGTCAACATCTTAAAGTTTTTGTCATGTTCCTCACACCACTCCTGAACAATACTTGAGTGTGGCAGTGTGCTCGATTACTATGCTAAACAAGGCCACTGCCGGGAAGTGTTCTGGGCCTGCAACAATGTTTACATAGATGGTGTCAAAGCAATATCAACATGCACCCATAGTGTCCCAGCAGAACCCTCCCCCAAAGCATCACACTCTTTTATTGACTTTACCTGTCAGTCCCTTTAATGTTATGATCAATTTGATTTATATAGGGTCCTGTTAACTACATTGGGGCAGCAATTAAGCTAGGGTTGAACTCCCACCTCTGCCAGACTCATAACCCACTTTGTACAGACTGTATCAGTTGAATTGAACAATACAGTAACTTCACAACAAGCATTGTTCTTTTTAGACTAAGCTATGTAAAAAAACACTAAATAACGTAATAAGCTTACTAGTAATCTGAATGTGGTTGGGTTTGTAATAACTCTTATTATAAGGCCTGGTAATGTGATGACTGTATATACTATTAGAAATCATAGAAACCCCACATGAAAAGGGATCATGTATAGAACAGGACGGGACTAACAGCAGTATGCACATCTGTCCCTTATTCATTTTATTACCATTTCAAACAAGTTGGGACGTTATGGAACAATAGCGGTTGGATTTCTGATTAAACAGTTAGAAAAGCTTCCAGCTATAAAGACAAAAGCAAACCAATATGTTATTAAAATATAGCTATATGCCAAATGGTGTTTCCATCATTTCCTCCCCATTTTTTTGTTAGACATTCAGACTGCTCCGTTATTGCTGCGGTACATCAGAGGCTGTACAATGGATATTCCTTTTTAACAAAGTGACCAAACTTTTGTGTCCAATTCAAATATGTATTTAGATTTGACCCATCACCCGCTGTTATTGTTTCAGGTAGCAATTACAGCCACGGATTCTGTCATGACTGTACTCAGAAATGACCTAATGAGGCATTTGGATGTTGGCATTGGTCATCATGGCTGCTGGAACAAATCATATATTTCAACACAACACATAATACATAGCATTTAAGTGTTACCCCTTTCAGCCCTCAATCCATTTTAATAAACAGATTTTTATAGAGGATCAAACTGTTTTACTAAATATTACTTCAGTTTTGAAGTTTTTCTCAACTGAGAAACAGCAAAAGATGCATTAGTGTCACTGTTTTTCTGACCTGGTGAAGGTTATACATGCAGTTGTTTTGTCAAGATTTTATTATACAGTTTTATCCAGTTTGTTGTATGTTATGTTATGAACAATGATTATAATTGGTCCAGAACGTTTCTGACAGGTTATTGTTCGGGACCATATAAGCTCAGTTCTGACTTCCTGTTCAGTACAGGATGGGAGGTTACTGGTTTAAAGAACATACCTTAAAACTAAAGGTGATCGACCATTTGCTGTCTGTGCCCCAAGACTTTGGCATGTTCTTCCTGTCATTATTTAACAGGTGCCTTTGTTAAGCACCTTTAAGTTAACCAACTTTAAACATTTTTATAAACTGGCACTTGGATAATTCTTGCAAATGGTGTTTTTATGGTTGTATTTTATGTTTAGTGTTACGGGCCATATGTATTGTGTGTTTTGTGTCTTTTTTTGTAATTTCTATACAGCACTTTTTGGCAGTGTTCATCGTTGGAACTTGCTTTATAAATAATGTTGTGATTACTTTCTTAATATAAACATTTTAGTGCAATTTTCAGTATGATTCAAAAATTTTAATGACAGCAGATTTTGTAACTCCATTTAGCATTCACAGAACTGCAAGGGTTAACAGAATAGCTTACAATGCAACAAGTACAATTACATTGTGTATTAATGTCCAGTTTAGTACATTACTGAACGCTTGTACTCGTATTTTATAAACATGTAAATATTCAAAGTTCTCTATTCTAAAGCTGGATGTACAGGTAAGCCCCGTATACCATCTGTTTGCAACTCTGTGGGCCACTAAGGTTATTATTATTATCCTTATAATTAAGGTTATTAATCGACTTAACTCATATCACCTTCCCTGGAACATTAGCTGTGGTCGTACAGCAGATTGTAATGTTAGACATAAGTGATGAAAAATACACAGTCGACTAGTTTCCTGCAAAAAGAGCAAAACGTTGCAAAAAATTATGCATTGTGGTGTCTACCATATTTGACTTAAGAATTAAAACACAAACCTATGTTTATTATTGTAATTATTATAATTGTTTTGTTGAACTCTAGTGCATTTATCATCTTCTGCTCGGTTAGTCACTTCAACCAATCAACCCTGCAGATCCACAAGCAGAGGAAGGTGTTAAGAGCAGCAGAAGGCCATCATTCACTTAGAAGCTCAATACCTTGCTGGTAGAGGTAGTTTGGACTAGACACTTTTAAATTGGTTGATGAGTTCAGAGACATTTTTGTGCAAGTTAAATCACGTGTTACCTGTACATTCTCTCTAATCTAAACCATATAAACTGGTTCACTCCCTGTATCAGTTTGATCTCCTGTGTTGTCCGTAACGGTTTCCCTGAAAAAGTTAATATGAAATGGACAAATGGAGACATTTCATTACACTGATTAAGGTTCCAGGGAAAATACAATGCTCACAAAAATGAGGGGAGATTTCAAAATTAATATGAAGACGATCCCACAAGAACTGCTGGACAATCTGATCCTGTTCACGCCCCATCACTGTCAGTGTGTTTTTGGAAGTCTTGGGTGACCATACACCCTACTGAACAGTCAATGTGGGGGCACTCTCGTCCAGTTTAACATGTTTCCGTTCACCCCATAAATATATCACTTACTGCTCAATCACCACCACTGAGTTTGTATCTCATTTGCATAACTTCCTTTGACTTTATTTGCTTTTCTGATGATCTTGTTTATTGAAATAAAATCAAATGCTTCTTTTTTCCATAGCTTCATATTAATTTTGAAATCTATGTCTATGTACACACACGTACACAGAGCTCACAAAAAGAGATATTTCATTTTGAAGCATCCCCTACTTTAAGTGTATGAGAGACTCATTACATATTAATCAAGTTATAATCCTTTATTTGAACCCAACACAAGTCATTTTACATTATTAATGTACATATTAAAATAGTTCTTTAGAAAAAGTACATGATTTGTTTAAAACATCTCACTATACTAAACCTGAACACTAGAAACACAGCAAGCCCAAAATAAATATGTACAAATATTTATAAATATATAATTTAAGGTAGAGGCTGAAGGTGTTTTTTAAAAAGCAAGGGGGGGGTGGGTGGGTGTTGGGCATTTAGGTATTTAGTACAGTGCCATAAGAAAGGCATCCATGAAACTAGGCTACGTTTGTTTAATCTCTGGAATGTAACAGCAGCCAATCATGAGTGTTAAATGTATTCTATACTTAGTGCACATCCATCAATATGTGTACCTCAATAACCTGGCCTTCGGTTCCTGTGCAGCCACTCGAGCAAAGCTGTCTGGCTTTGTAGAGGTAATTCTCCACAGCTGATACGTGGGCTAGCACAAGCCTTCCCTCTTTGTATTTCACCAGGATATTGGAACCTGGGATGCACTGCTACTGAGTCAGAACACAGACACGAACTGGACAGCTCATGCATGCGATTCCCTCGATGACCTGTACAGAGAACAGCTCCTGGTATGGTGTTAGTGCAAGCGGCCTCTGCTGTGCTGGATAGCGAGTGTCTGGATAGTTATGATGTTTGTAATTCTGCAGTGGCAGTCATTCAAAATCATCTGCATACTCATATTCATCCAGGTCACAATGAGGGCTGGGAATCTCAAAGAAGTGCATCTTCTCACTTCCAATCACATCCAGGGCATTCTCGTACCTGAAAAAAAATAAATAATAAAAAATAAAAAAAAGACAGTGACTAATCACTCAACTCGTTTATATGAATGGAGACACTTCATAACACGGATTAAGGTTCCAGGGAAAATACACTGCTCACAAAAATGGGAGATTTCAAAATGAATATGAAGAGGATCCCACAAGAACTGCTGGACAATCTGATCCTGTCCATGTTCCATTACTGTCAGCATGTCTGGGGTGACCATACACTCTAGTTCAGTTAAACATTCTTCTGTTCACCCCCATAAATATATCACTTACTACTCAATCACCATCATTGAGTTTGCATCTCAATCTCAATTCTTTTAATCAAACAACTTTTCATTTGCTTTACTGAAGATCGTGTTTAATAAAATCAAATGCTTCTTTTTTAATCACTTTATATTCATTGTGAAATATCTTCTGTCTGTGAGCAGTATAGATAAGAACAAGACTCACATTACACTGTGCCGAGGATAAGAATAGCTCATTAACAATTTTATTTAATCTATTTAGCACCAAATAGGTAAAAACTGGACATTTGTGAATGCTGGGAGCAACAGGGTGGAAAAGAAGTGAACCGTTTGAACCCAAGGGACAGAAACCCTGCAAATCTTACCTACAGGCCTCAACACGGAAGCAGTCTTTAGAATTCAGTAGTGTTCCTAAAACCACCACATAAACAAACAAGGTCCTGTAAACCATTTTCTTCAGTTTATTGTACAGAAAACACAGCAAATAAAAACCCTTCATTGATAAAGCATGTCTATTAATGGTGAAGGTTTCTTTGTGCTGTGTAAGGCATGTTTTTGTCCTTACATGATTTAGAACGATTGCACACTATCATTTGATTAGACTATATGGACATAGACTATAAACCTCGATACTAAATACTAAATGTTAGAGGTGTAACGACACGATTCACGTTACTGAGCTCACGGTTTGATTTAGTCATGATGTTCAATTTTCCATTCAAGTGTAAGCGAAGTAGAACAATGCACATTTTCAAACAAGTGTTTAAACAAAAATTGTTAGCCAAAGAGTTTGAGAGTTTACACTTTTAAGCCACTAGTCACTAAATTAAAAGATTTTTAAAAACTTTGTTATAAACTAAGCTTTGTGTTAATGTGTTAGACCAACAGGACATTAATGTAATATGTAACAGTCTTCACTATTATATAGCACGGACTATTATGAACTCATTGGTTCATGATGCATTTAACTAATTATGGATTTGTCACAATATATCCCATCGTAAATCAATGAGCAGCTGTACAATAAAACTCTATTAATGCATTACAGTGTGGAGACTCGGTACTGGTCATTTGGGAACTCAACAAGCCTCCTGGGTTGGTTGGTGGGGTTTAACGCCACTTCAGCTGTTTGGCCATCTCGTGGCAGGAAAGGTATCGTCTTACTCGGAGTGTTGTCTACTGTTATCTTGTCCTCTCTTAGTTTAGTGATGGTCAAAAAATGTAGTACTTTATTTGCTTCATTTTTGTTGAAAATGTCAGTTAATGTATTTGATATCTGTACCTTTAGTGTTATAGGTAGGTATTTTGGGCATTCGGCTAATAGGTGTTTAATAGTGATTGTTTTTCTGCATTCCTCACATTGGGGGGGTTCTTCTCCCTTTAATAAAAAGGACTGTGTTAATCGGGTGTGCCCAATGCGACATCTCGTGTATGTTACTTTATCCCATCTGTTATCTATGTATGTTTTTGGATGGTTTCTTATTTTGGGCCCGAGCTCGTACAGTTTATTGACAAGCCTCCTGGAACGAATTAACGACGACAATTAAGGTACCACCGTATTATAATAATTTATCTTGCCTTAAAACACCAAACTATTACAAAACTCGGCTAACCAACTGAACCAATGTTAGCTGATATTCTCTTTTGGCAAATCTGTGTCACTTTTTGAACACTCAAATCTGGTTAGGGCTACTGACAAGTATGGTGAGATGGACAAGATAAATTCTCCGGCATTACTTTAGATTATGAAATATGTATATTTAGCCCTAAATATAAATAGTAAACTTTTTGGTGTAGATTACAACCGAAGAGAATTGAGTTTATATTTAGTGAATCCTGCACCGTCTGGATGATGGACATGTTAGAAGGCTGAGAGGTAGCACTGTGATATTAATGAGGCAATCCGAGCTGCTTTGTGACAAGGTAATGATATGGGAACATGATGAAATTCTGATGCTTTACCCATCATTGTATTGCTCATTGGCAGCTTCCTCAGCCACCAAAATATCATACTCCTCTGCAGCGTATCTCTCCCAGTCTGATGGCTCCTGTCCCAAAGTCTCAGTATCCTGGAACAGGCGTTAGATGTTAGAGGTCATTAGACAAACAGTAAGCGTTAAGCACGTCTGAACGTAATGAGCTTACTTTTGCAACCATGAATGGATCCCTCTGTTCATGATCCAGATATTTCTCAATATTGAAGAAAGTGTCAAAAAATATATGAGCCAGCTTGCATCGTTTCAAGTCCCGGAGGGTGATCTTACCTAACGTACAAGAAAATATTCATGTTAAAGCATTTTAGAGATCTATAATCAGCAAAAAATATATTCATTATCCATATATCCTATGTGGAATCCTTATTAAATAAATAGTCATACAACAACAGATATTAACCAAATATTTTATTTGCCTACCTGGAATCTCGGGCCTGACCAGGTCCAGCATTTGGCAGAGGCAGTCCTCAAATGGAAGTGGCTCAATGGCCATAGTCTCCAACTTTTGACACTGCTCCTGATAGAAGTACTGCAGCTCATACATGGAGAGAACTCCATCGCCATCCAAATCCATACACCGGAACCAGTACTCTATGCTGCACAGACAAACGTGATCACGAATCACACATCTACTACAGATGCAATGATACGCTCACAATATTCTCTCCATTTTAAACCAAATGGCATGGAGACAGTTTTTTCTGAAGTGTAAACTGAATGCATGTAATACAGAATGTGCTTTGTTCTTGTCTGCATAGAGTTCTAAACAAAAAACGCTGCAAATTAAATGCATTTCTTGCTAGTTGTAAACTGTAGGCAGTTACTTTGATTGCTATCGAGCTGTAAATGTTGTAATTAGTGTTACAAGTATGTGCAAATGGAAAATTCAAAAGGTTATCATACCATAAGAATATCAGATCTATTTATTTATAATTTTTTTCTTTTTCTTTTCAGATTTACATTTTCAATCTCAGGTTTCTACTCATTACTGAACTGAGCATCCCAATTTCTCTACTAATAAAAATTCTCATAAAAGAAATGAAATCAGAACGCATAGGCTAGTGGACCCGCCAACAGTGTGTTTAGGAGCGCAACAAACCGTTGTGACACAATGTGATGCGTCTCACCAAGTTACATTGTGTTCCTGTTTATTACGACATCTAATGTAAGTGCATTAAAAACAGATTTTATACAATTATATGTCATGCTCACAGTCGCCCATCCCATTCTCAGTGTGACTCCCAATTTCTTTTAATTGCAGTTGCTAAAGATTCCTTTTGCATATTTGTGATACTAGAATTGTACACATTTTTTGAATCGCTATTCTTCTTTAAAAAAGGATGGTTTCACTGGGATATTTAATAATGCTGGTACAGGGCATTATGTTTACCAGTTCAAACCTCTGCTTCTATGAATGTCTTTTAACTACACGTGACTAAAGTTCTTTTGCCAGGTAAAACGGCACAACATCAGTGTTATCATTCCAACGCTTTCTTGTTTTCGCACAAGAACCTTACATGGGTGCAGTGGTGAGGTCCTTGTGTTATCTATCTTTCAGTGTGATCTTTGAGGAGCTTCCGTTCAACAGGTTTGTGTTTTTACCACACATGACATTGTTTTTGCATATTTTTTTGGGAAAACCCCAAACCCCAAAAAGCAAAACATAAAAACCCTTGCCATTTCCACACTACATGTTGCATAAAGCCTAAACCAGTTCTAAGAAAACTGCTAATTAATTCACTCCATGGTTCTCTTGAGTTCACAGTGACTGGGGTGGCAGATTAGGAGGGAACAGTGGGTTTTTTATCTCTGCTGCTCTGCCAGAATGAAAAATCCAGCAAAGTGATTAGACTTTTTTTTATTCTATTTTAGACTAATGGAGCAATTTACAAAAAAAAAAAGTCACAAAAGGTTACCAGAAATTAGTGTAAGGACGATGAAAATACATTATCTAAATGCTATTTCAATTAAGTAAGACTTTTGTCACCATTTTGTTGGGATGAGGCCATGACATTTTTTCTTCCACCAAAGGAGGCATGCCAGAAAAAGTTTGAGAACCACTGATCTACAATAAATTTCTGATTTGAGAGAGAAACATCCTCTGCAGCACGGATGAAATCCAATTGTTTCTTTAACGTCGCTATCGGCATCAGTGGCCATTTAAGCGACACACACAAGGTTATATTCACACACAAGTTCATCTCAACACCAGTCACATATATATACACAAGTCAATGCCAATTTTGGAGTAATCAATTAACCTACCACGCATGTCTTTGGACTGTGGGAGGAAACCGGAGTACCCGGAGTAAACCCACGCAGACACAGTGAGAACATGCAGACTCCACACAGAAAGGACCCAGGTCTCTCCACCCTGGGATTGAACCTGGGACCTTCCTATTGTGAGGCAGCGGTGCTACCCACCGAGCTGCCATGAAATCCAATTAAGATAAATAACGAATGAATAATAATATACACTAATTAATAAATTTACTTTGTAATTATTACTAGTTATATGTGTGTTTAGACCCAGTAGTAAATGACAGGTACACGTAATTCAGCACAGTAAAATCAGAGAAGGATAACAAGCACATACCTGGTCTCAGTCTTCTTATCTTCTTCCGAAATGAGGAACCACACAAAATCAGCGTAACTCAACTTGCCCTCTTTACGAACCTTCCTGTCCCTGTAACAGCAAATAAACACACCACTTCAGCTGTATCACACTATCCGTTTCCTCAGCTGGCAAAGTTAACTTTATAACATAAAACAATATTTTAACACTACGATTATTTAAACACTGATAAACATTTTCACTGCTTGACCAAGTGAAGGACCTACAGTTTCAGGCAGTTCCATTTATCACTAATCCCTACGTTCTACATAATACATGGGCTAATGACACTGGTACATGGTAAACAAATTCAGACACTTTATTTCTCATTGCCCAATACTGAGTGAGAGCAGATCAAAAACATGATGGCATGGCACATAACTGCTAGCACAACCTATTTCTTAAAGACATACACCTGATAGGTTGAGTATTTTACATTAAAAAGTACAAAACACTAAACACAATGCCGTGACAACCTTCCGTACGAGAAAACGCTGTTTTTACCCATTAGACGTCATACCAGTATCACTGGCTATTGAAGACAGAAGCAAGGTGCTTCTATTATTCAAACACATGCAAACTGGGGCGATTCATAGCAACCAGTTAACTTGATGCACGTCTTTGGAACATGGGAGGAAAACAGAGTACTGGTACCTGGAGAAACCCTACAAGACGAGAGTCTTGCGGTTTTCAAACATTGACTGAAGACTCACCTCTTTACTCATCACTTAAGTGAAGGTTAAAACTGCACTTACATGTTTAATGAAATATATAATTATTTAAAAAATTACATAAAAACCAGGCAATGAATAGAAAAAAAAACAAACAACTAACAAATAACCCCAAATAAATAAAACGACAACAAAAAAACATTAAGTCCTAACAGGATTTAGTTGATTGTGTTCTTGGAATATTGCTTATGACAAAATGTCAACTAAGAAGAATACAAATGTGATATGACTTCTGTAAGTCACTCTGGATAAAGACGTCTGTACATGTGATTGTAAAAGCAACAAGACAAGATGAAAATAATGTTACTAAATTACTAAAAAATAAATACATTCTGTTGAAGCTTAAACTGACCACTCATATGGCTTTTAATGGAACAATAGGGTCTTCAGGGTCGAAATGGAGCAAGGCCAAAATGCATTTAAATCTCAAATTCCATCATTAACAATTTAATGATTAACATAAAATATTTATTCATCAGCAATTTCCCATAATCCTAGGTTAGCGAAATTACTATAGTGCAAGTTATATGATTCAGGTTTTTCCACAAAAAAGTATGCGAAATATGACATTTTAAAATCACTGATCCCTCCATTATGATAAATATATGCAAAATTATTTCTGGTGAAATTAGAATTCTTTGTATGCAGTGCTCCTAGCATCTCTATACAGATAAACTTGATACCAATTATGTGATTTGTGATAAAACATCTGACCACGAACTGTCTTTGTTGGCACTTGCTTCAGGTACTTACGAAAACGCCGGATTTGTGTCTGCAATAACGAGGATAAACTACACATTTACAAAAAATATCGAGTAATCTATTATTAATGTTTTGTCAGTTGAAGCATATAGACCATTAGCCATCAAAAACTGAATAATGGTCCATGCATTAACCGATAGGAAACAGATTTTCAGAGTTATGTGAGAGGCAACTGGTTAATTGCCAGCAGGAGTTGGAAAAACAAGCACGTAATATTCTGCTCACAAAAATGAGGGGAAACTTTAAAATAGAATATCCTATAATGAAATATACGCATTTTTTTATGAGCACTGTATAAGATCCAATGTAAGTTAAAATGCTTGTTATTGTCTTAAGACATGCATTATGTTATGTAACTACATTTCTGAAAGACCTTTGTATGAACTAATCTGGAGGATTCTGGGTTTGTATGAAAATTATATTCTTATGCAAATTCTGCAAAACAAGATCCATACATCATGCATTACTGAATGTATGAAATTGTGATTCTCCCAGGCAAACAACCTTACCTTGTTATAGTTCCTGAGAATATTCTCTCAATCATTCTGTGAGAGACGGCTGTAAAGAAAAAGAAAGGCAGTGCATTAAACACAAGGCAATGATACATCCCTTCCACCTGGTATCTCCAGTCAGTGGGCACCTGGCACCATGTGCTTGACCCTCTGATGAGAGATTGTTGTAGTGCAGGCCCTACAACACACAGCTGTGGACAGACGACAGACTTCTGCACTGAGAATGCACCTGCTTGCAGGAAAGCACCAAGTTTGCCCAGTCCATCCACCCTTTGTGCTCGCACCTCGACTGCCCAATGGTGGTGCTGTTGCATCAGCACGGACATGTTCACTGTATAAACGTCACTCAGGCAACCCAGTTGTGCCTGTGTGGCACCCAGCCAGGCCAGAGGCACCGCTGGACTCAAACTTAAGTTTCCACACGGGTGGGATAGAATATTAGACTGCAGTGCCACCCAAGCGTCTACTGGAATGTCAAATACTGAATGATAAACAGTCAAATAATACTGGTTATATTCTGAAGCACACGCCACTATTATATTTATGTCCTGCAGCTTGAGCCATTTCAATGACATATGTATGGGTTAAAGTAAAAGCACATCTTTTTAGTGGCAGACATGATGTCACTCTGCAGGAACTTCACAGAAAGAGAAGATATTATCCTACTGAACTTAATCCTAGCCACTAAACGCAGGACCAAGTGGGAACATGTGCTGTGATGTGGGGAAGCCAGGAAAAGACACTGGACTCTATTCAGCGACATGACGCCAGTCCTTAAACGTCATTAACTCTTTATCAATGCGAGACGTATTCTACCTTGATCGTTGTGCCGTGTCAAGTCCCTCTGGTCTATGTACAGATCGTGGTCAGTGTCCAGCTCCCAGAATTTACAGTAGATCACATAGAAATGCTCGTAGGAAAAGTATTCAGTGAGCTGGTTGACGTCCTCCTCCTCCTCCAGTAGGGCCACATTCTAGGAAAAAAAAAAGGTTTCAAGCTAGTAGGGTACAATAAATCGTGTTTACATCTTTATTTGTTATGAAAGCGATACAAACCTGAAGAAAGCTGCTTCTCCGGAGCTCTGAACATGTTATTTTTCCCGTCCATGATCGGTTAACATTGTAAAATATCCTTTGAATGACCTATTAGCAGAAAAACAGCTCAGTAAGAACATTTGCATAGACAGAATCCACAATCCAAATGACATCAGTGAAGTAGGTAGAGGTGGGCAATATGAAGATATTATATCGTACAGTGATAAGCTGTGTTAACGTGATAGACGACACCGTTTTCTGAGCATATCGAGGTCAGTGCTTTATGAAACAGTGACCAACCTCATGATTCAGTCTTTATAATGAAACTAGCCCTGTTTAGTCAGATGAAGTGCGGCACATATTTAATAAAACTCACCAAGTATGGGATAATATTTGAATAGTTTTTAAGAACTGGTCACCACTGATGCATTTTGGCAGTGATCACTAGTCATGTATTACACAATGTGTCATATATCACTATAATCACGCATCCGAAAATATCTTTAATGAATGGTTTAATATTTTTCCCCATATAACCCACCCCTAGAAATAAGGTCAGAACATAAAACTTAACGTTTCTATTATATAAGGCTTACTGTGGTAATGTAGCGGGAGTGAAAGTCGGATGCTTCTCGAAGAAAAGCAAGGCCTGCATGTGAATCCACCACATCCTTAAAAACAGAAAGGTCAGGCTTTCACAATGCTGCTCAGACACCAATATGTCATCACATCAAAGTGGACAGAACTAATGACAGTCATATGTGGAGGAAATCAAATCTGGTTAAAGTTAAAGCCATGTGTGTGCTAATGGTCGCTGACTTAAAGTACATGAAAAGAATAGATCTCAGGCTCAAAATGCCATAGTGATGGAGGACATGTTGGTGACATTTTGAAAATGTAGAGACCCTCAGAACAAAAGGGATTACACTAGGAAGTAAACTGGCTGTGGACTCATGCAGATCCAATTCAAACTATATATGTGGGATAAATAGTGTTTCATCTGGTGCCTTTCTCTGTAATGGGGTGTGCTTTATTTCACATCTCAAAGTCAAATTGTGATTGGATCTGCATGTGTGGCAATGAAAATTACAAACAACTTATTTTGGGGGATGGGGGCAGTTCTGGACTCCTTGACCCAATTACCATATGAAATTAAATAATAGGAAAACACATAAATCACATCTTCGTGGGAGCAGCACATACAGTCCAATGTACTCTACCACAATACTTTTTTTCATTCATCAAAACAGTCAAAGCAATTGCCAAGCCTCTACAACACAAATTAAAGTGTGAATGCCAAAGTGTATTTCCTCGGCAGCAGAAAGGCTGCTGGCCCCGCACGGCTGCTCCTGCCAGCCTGAATATCACCGAGGCGTCCATCAGGAGGCTAACGGTATAACGGTTGGAGAAACAGCCAGCGCGGCAAATAATGCCTCGTTACCACTCTGCCCCCAAAGTGGACCGAAGTCCTTCTGCATTTCAATGTGGCTGCGGTTCTGACTTCACCGAATCTACAGTGCCTATAGAAAATCATCATACCCTGTTAAATCCTTGCCTTATGTCACATTATAATATGAAAATAAACAATGAATAATTTTTATTTACACGTTATGACATTCAAACAAATTGAAAATATCACTCTACAATTATTCAATAGCAATTAGTAAAAACGCCTGGGTTGGAGTAGTCAGCCCTTTATCCATTATAAACTTGCTCAGGTACAACCACCTTCCAGATGACCTGATGAGTCTTGAGACTTGGCTTAGAATTGGGACAGATAACTGCAAATGTTTGTTTGTATATTATTAAAATATTTGCACCTTTATTTACTAAGAGGTTCAGCACTTTTATGGATTTTATTGACTTGTGATGATGATATCTCACACACACCCCCACACCCACACCCCAAAATGCAGGATTACAGCAAAACATTTTCCCTTAATATTTTTTTTACTTTACGTTACGTATTAGACAAAAAAGGACAATAATTAAATACGTTAATATAATTCAGATGTAATTAAACAAAACTACTAATATGCAAGTCATTCATGGTGGATTTTAATTACAGATCTCTTTTCTTGGCCTAAAGTATTGGGCTAGGCTGCATACTGACATAGTAAGTGAAATTCTCTGAGCAGGACTGTGCTTGACAGGCTTTCAGCAAGTCCCTCTAAACTAATCCTGCATACCTGAAGGAATGGAACAAAGTCGTCTTGCTCCAAATAGGGGCATCCAGGCTTGGCTAGAAGGTGCAGAAATTTGGATGCGTCATCATGGCAGGTTTGCAGCACTCTGAAAGGAAAACGGATGGTTCACAAAAACAGACTGTAAAATTCTCCAGTTTTTTACGCTTGGTTACATTTGAAGACGCTGGAATGCTGATTTAACAAAGGGCACAAGTAATTCCACCAGTGCCACTTACCATGTCTGGGCTAATTTTGGAATCCTAAATTAACACAAGAGTGTACAAGGCACATTCAAAACTATTTTAAACAACCCAAGAGCACCTCGGCTGCCTTAGATTAACATGCAGACACAGCTGACACCAAGTGCTACTAACAGAAGTGTTAGAGGCTCCAATAAAAAGCGCCATTGTCTTACTTTCTCCACATTGCCACAAACTTGTGAACGGACACATATCCCCTCCTGTCTCCCCCGGCAGAATAGAACAATGGAGCCTTCCAATAGAGGGGGCATTCACAGGCCTACAGAAACACAAAAAAATATGAAAGGGACGAAGTGTTGAGTATTTTAATGAAAATGTTGTAAAGAATAACTCATGTTTAAAGTAGAAATAAAGTCATCAAAATTCCTCCTTATACATTTTTGCTACCAGGTTTTACCAGCATTTTCTCAATAGGGCTTTAGAAGTAACTTTCAGAAATAGTTCAACATGATTAAATAAACAATTTTATTGGGATGCATTGGCCACTGAACATTTTTAGCCAAAATTTGTGTCTTTAGTCTCACAGTTTTACTGTGGTCCAGTCTGTCTATTTGGGTCCAAATTTTACAGAGACGACAAAACAAACCTGACCAAAAGAACCTAGTGCACAAACAGACCCTTTGAACAAAATATATAAATAACAGATGCTGTATACATGGAAATACAGCACAAATGAGAGGGCATATTAACTTCAATTTTACATTCATTTACATAAACTATCGATTTATTTGTTTTAACGCCACGTCAGCATTGATAATGGTCTCAAACAATCGTACTAGCACAATTTAGAGAGACCACTTTACATAACTCATGTTGATGGAATGTAGGAAGTAAACTCATGAGGAAATAAGGATTGTGTCACCCCCATTAGTGATCTGTACTAACCGTTCATATGAGGTACCAAATCATTTTTGTTATGTCATTCAAAAAGCACATGAAATCCGACTTGTATTACAGCCAAAAACAAATCTACATTTTGAATTTCAACTTATCCTACTAAAAATGGGTTCAACCAAAACTATTTGTTACATCACTAATGTTTGTTTGAATATCACATATTTAACGTGTGATATTCAAATGGCAGGGAAGGTTGTTACATGTCCGTATATTTTCTCATGGCTTTCCATTTCAGACCATTTTATGTTTTCATTTTTATGGTTGCGAGGTAGGTTAATACTGCTCTTGAGTTTTCTTGCGTGAGGATTTCTTTTATGGTTTTTACATCACTAATGTATATACATTATACTTTAAAGTAGTAAGGTTTTCCCAAAATTGCTGACCACTAAAAGTAAGTCATAATTCAAATTAAGTAAATTCTCTTCAAGGTTCTCCTCAGGACATTAAGTCGTCCATTAAGAATTATATCAGAAATGTTCTTAAACCCCTGCTGATTGCAATATTAAACAATTCACTTTGCTGCTACAGGATTAAAAACAAAAATTACACTTACCGTGGCAATTTTTCCCATGTCTTCAATAGTAACTCTTTCATCAGGAAACGGTGAAAATGCTTTCTCTATCTTGGAAATGAGATTGTCAATGTTAATATGGGCTTTGGGCTCCCCTCGAGGGAAATAGAATTTCGGAATGCTTTCACTTAACGCTGGTGTAACGGCCTCCTCCTTCTTTACCTGAGCCTGCCAAGACAGAAACAATCAGTGAGCCACGGAGCTGTTCAGTGCAAATTACCCAGTCCCAGTGAAGAGCCAAACAAAGTTGCTCAGTACATTACAGTTCAATGTACTTTTATACACTGATGATTTTCATTTAGACCTACCAAGCAGCACTGCTATGAAAACAGACAGAATATAGACAGAACAATTTAGCCACATTGCCAGGTTCATTATAGGCAAGTTACTACCTAAATATTTTTTTCCCTTTATACTAGAAAGCCACATATCCTTTATACACTATCACTGAGGGCAAACACTCGTATCTTTAAGGTAAGGTCAGTAAACATTATGTATTAAATTACTGCACTAACTGGCAGACAAATATAAAGCACAAATCTATACTGCAACTGCAAATCAAGCACTGACTCAGAGATGCTTTGCTAAATTGAGATTTTCTAAATGCAGTGTGGTAAATCTGGAACATCTAAGCATCAAAACAACTTGTCTGGCAGTGGTATCTGACAACAGCAGACACACAAATACAAAACAGGCTTTTGTCAAGGATGCACTGATCAGATATAGGATATAAATACCTGAGCTACAATAAACCTAAATGTTTCACCTGTAGATACTTTTATTTTCATGAAAAAATATGAGTGAAAGCAGTTACCAGTTTTTGAGACATGGATTCAAAACCCAGGTTGGCTTTATGTGGACATGGATTGGACTGGCAACCCAGCAAAAGAGTACGTTTGCCTGCAACCAATTCCAGGATAGGCTCTGTCTTAAAAAAATAAAAGGGAACCCAGGTGCACCAGCAATATGAAAGCACACCACTGTGCAGAACCAGATAAGAGCCCTGGTGGAGATCTTGAGAAACTTGCTTGAACTCAGTGAGCAAACAGACTCTTCAAACAAGAGATTTAAGTAGCAGCGGATGTGCATGTGGCAATAGAGCATGGGTGGAAGGGCATAGCAGCACATTTTCAGCAAGAGATTTACAGAAGTCATATTGAAATGGATCATACAGGCTGTTGATCAAACTACTTGCTTTGACAACACAGGAACACAATACACACCTGCTGATCTTTTGTGTAACATATGCAAACAAAGCCAGCACATAGCATTAAGAAATTTGCAATCAAGTTGATATAGGGTATAGGGGTGCAGGAAAAAATCGATTCGAGCTCGAATCGCGTTTCTAACATTGAACGATTCAGTATCGATTCTCATTTT
>JAUZSU010000824.1:31125-41897 GCA_034780255.1 Parotocinclus maculicauda
ATAATAATAATAATAATAATAATAATAATAATAATAATAATAATGATGATGATGTCTGCATGGCACAGTGATCCCCAGAATCAGATCCTTTTTTCACATCTGACTGTGATGATCATAATACAGCATCAGGCTGAACAGCATCTACACATTATGGTCATCACGCTGATCAGACACACCTTTTTAAAAGTTTAATATTCCACTTACTTACTTTCCATTCATAGTTAATATTCTTGCTTTAAAATTATAATTAACAATATCAGCAAACATCTGGTTATTATTATTATTATTATTATTATTATTATTATTATTATTATTATTATTTTTTTTTTTTTTTAATTATTATTATTGTTGTTGTTGTTCGTTCGTAGGCCTATTATTTTTATTGAGGTTGTTAGAATTTGAATGATAATAATAATAGTAATAATAATAGTAATAATAATAGTAATAATAATAATAATAGTTGCTGTTCCTGTTGAACAACACTGATTTTAAAACCATTATCAATCATTTTCTCATACCGTGTTTTTAATGCACTAGTTCCAGCATCGTTGCGTTTTTTTGTTCTTGATTTTATTTGAAGCGTCTTTAACAAAACCCAAACTCTGTCCTTCAGCTTTAGAACACTAAAATATTACAATATTAAATAATTACTATTCTGTTCCGATAAATAGTTTAAAACAAACGATTTATTCAGTCTAACTACAATCTAGTCAACAATAAACTCGTTTCCACACGTCTACGTGCACTTGAACAGCCCCATGTAAACTGGTGTCTGCTATTTCATCTGCAATGTTTAATTCAGCAGACAGTAGAAATAAAACTAGACGATAATAAAATAATCCAACACACACTGTCAGCTTTATTATTTGGATTCGGTACTAAATAGAATTGTGTGCGATTTCTCTTTCAGGTATGGTTTCAGAACAGAAGAGCAAAATGCCGAAAACAAGAAAATCAGATGCACAAAGGTAAACTGATAAAATATTACATCGGATTGTTTGTGACTTAAGTGATTAAATTATTGTTGACGATTTTATTACCTACTGCTTGGCAAATTGTTATGCATCGATATAGCTTGATTGTAAGTCACTGGATTCTTGCAGAATACTTTATGAAACTGCAGGTCTATAAACATCGGACTGAGTCACTTTTCTTTCTTTTTTTGTAGGTGTTATTTTAGGCTCGGCCAGTCATTTGGATGCGTGTAGAGTGGCTCCATACGTTAACATGGGCGCGTTAAGGATGCCATTTCAACAGGTAGGAACATTTAAACGCTTTTACTTTGATATAACCGGTTAATTTAAATACCGTGACCCAGTTCCATGTAGACATCTAGATAAATATCGACTTCCTTGCTGTCAACAAATAATGAAAACAAAGTTAACCCCGGTACTGTACCAGCGGATTACTTGAACGATGGTGTATTTGGTGGTATTGGTATTGTCGTGCGTGTGCGCGTGCGTGTGCGTGTGTCCGGTGATTCCCCCTCTCAGATCATTAGACAGGTGTCAGATCTGGGCTGGAAATCAAACAACATTAGGCTTAGGAGGTGAACCGCGCAGGCTTAAGTGAGTCCACTGACTGCACTTTGACATTTTCGCGTAATGGCAGGGCGCGTTGTCCGAAGGTTTGCTCGGGTGGAAACTGAGGGTCATGTCAGAGCCAGAAGTAGTTCTCACCCCTGGGGCTCGATGAGAGCAGGGTGAGATTAGACAGCCCGAGAGCAATTTGATCCGGTGTGTTTTTGGAAGAGGGAGCGCGTCGGCCCCGTCAGATTAAAGAGCTTATATGGGGAGAAATAAATCGCAGACGGATAAGGGCTGTGAGAAACGTTGTCATGGTTGAAGGAGTACTAAATACTGACACCATAACAGACACCATAACACCAGCACTGGGAGGACAAACCACTGGCGCCGCGGCCTCTCCAGCGAAATGTCCTCCACCTGTTGTCCAGACGTCCAGCAGCTTTAACGCAGCGCCTATTCCATCCAAGTCTCCAGAGAGCATGCCTTACAGTGGAAAGACTGTTGTTAGGGAAATGTGAATTTCACACCGAGTTGCGATTTGATCATATCTCAGCGCAACACTTGCTCATATCACAAGGTCGCCCCTCAAAAATGTTCACCTTTCTAAAGCAGGGTGTGACAAACCCACTATGTGACAACCACTAAAAGCAGCCCTGAAAAGCCAGTTCCAAAAACTCGATCCAGCTGGCCAAGTACTGTGTTTATGTTGGGCTTTCCAGAAGCCTTTTAAACCGTTTTATTACATGATGCTCATTCAGAATGAAATAGATCAGAGGAAGAAAAAGTCTAAAAAGAAGCTTTTTATAAGTCGGATGATGTATAATTTTCACCTCATCTTATTAAAGTAATTGCTGAGTATGTGAAACTCCATATTTCATGCCTGCTGTTTATACACCCTCTCCTCTTTGCCGAGGGATACGTCTGAATAAATATTTATAGCTGCATTTGTGAGCCTAATTGTGAGTGCAAAATTGTTTACTTACGCAATTGAATACCTAATTAGGATTTTAGGAGATGCTGAAGGTTTTGCACGCCTGGCTGTGAAAGTTTCTGTGTGGATCAGACTAATGTGCTGAGATTTTCAAATGATGGGATTTCTTTGACTGTTAAAGTTGTCTGGGCACACTGCATAATTAAATGGAATTAGCTAGCACAGATGAAAACGAAGCATGATTTGGCCCTGGCCTATTTTCAGTCAAAGCATGCAGTTAGTGGAAGCTTTTGGTGAAGAAGTGCAGAGGAAAAGGCGGTGTGTCCAAGCCTGTAAGTGGATCCAGGCCGCCGGCCGCACAGTAACGATGCATGGTTTCCTCTCGTTCCACAGGTCCAAGCGCAGCTCCAGTTGGAGGGGGTGACGCACTCGCACCCTCACCTGCACCCCCACCTGGCAGCGCACGCTCCTTATCTGATGTTCCCTCCTCCACCCTTCGGACTACCGATCGCCTCGTTGGCGGACTCGGCCTCGGCGGCGGCCGCCGTGGCTGCGGCAGCCAAGAGCAACAGCAAGAACTCCAGCATCGCCGACCTGCGACTCAAGGCAAGAAAACACACCGAGGCGCTTGGACTCTGACCCCCATGGGCTTCTCTGCTGCTCTGAACTGATAATTGTTTCTCACACAAGACTGCGCCTCTGAAAAAGGCCATGACACTCAGAGTAAAAACAAAAACTAAACAAAAACTAAAGACAGAGATGTGCTGTGGGGAGAAAGTACAGAGTGAGAGAGGGAGAGAGCATGGGGGAGGGAGGGCAAAGAGAATGTGGAAAAAAAAGCATTGTGACAAAACCAGCTGCCAAAACAAACCACTTGTAGAGAAAGGTAATTAAATACCAATGAAGTCACCTTTTACTTTTCACCCAACAGGCGGGACTGCTTGGAGGTCACTGGCTCAGCCCTTTCGAGGCCCAGATCACAGCCCCAGGACCGTACAAAAATGTCTGGATGTCTGTCTGAAAACCTGCGATTAGGATCGGAGTCTAAAAAAAGAACAAAGCAAAAGGCAGCCTCAGAGACTGAGGGAGGATAGAGCTTGATCAGTACTCTCCGAGCGAGAAACAAAATACCCAAACGTTTGGATCATCGACCTCACACAGAAATAAGCGACGGCCATATTTGTCTCCACCCTCTGCCCTCTGTGTCCATGCTGCTGCCAAGTGCATGTGTTGAAACGAAGGACAGACCCTGTACAGGACATTCAGCCAGCTATGTCGATTCCTGTCACAACAGCCTTCCGTCACAGTCCGTCCGCACCTAGAGTCTGTAGATTTTCCAACCAAGCTCACCACGAACTGAAATCGAAAGCAGCACTCACACTACGAGTACAATCATACGTTTAACTTTCTCACACTTAGCCCACGTGTTTGGGAGGAAGCGCTCTGTATAGTCAAATATATGTGCTGTAGATTTCCTCTGGGCACGGACGCGAAGGACTCGAGGCTTTCATTTCTCTCATTTCCCATTATTTTTTTCCTCTTGCTTTTTCTTTCATTACATGTCCTGGGAATAAAAGTGAAACTAGCTTTTGCACTTCAGGTCTTGTATCAAGGTGTTTACAATCCTTCTTGCAAGAAAATACTACTTCTATATGACGGGGTGAAATTTGGGTCCTATGTCATCAAAATATACTGCTCACAAAAATTAGGGGATGAAATTTACTTCCAAATGAAATTTCCCGTAATGAAATATCCTCAAATTTTTGTAAGCAGTGTATAATAAAGAGACTTTTTTTTGTTCAAAAGATTAAAAGGGTCACTGCAATTTTGCAATTGAATATATTAAGGAAACATCAGTTTAACTGAAATGCAATTATGTGCAGTTACGTGCAATACTGTAAATATGAAAAAAAAAACAAATAGCAGTTGATGTTTGCTAATCAACAAACAATTTTGGCACTGATATCAATGTGTTCCGAGTTTTTTTTTGTCACAGGTTGTGTAAATGTTAAGTTGCTGACTCATTTGCACTTCCGGTGTGTGCTAGTACTTAAGCATATTTTTTGCATATGTATATTTTCATATCAGTATTACACCGAGGTAGACAAGGCAAATGAGACTCTGTATGAAGCTATTACAGTTCCATTAGGATCACAGGTTATTCTGGCTAAACCGTCCACCAAAGACGATCCCTTGACAATAAAGCATAGCCAAACAATTAATGTAAAGTTTCACAATCCTTTACAATCACACATCGTTTCAAGATACTTTTGGACAACGTGTTCATGCCAGTCGTTAATGTGCGTTAAACAAAAAGGTAAACAATATTTTCCCAGAAATGGTACTGTTTACAAGCTTATTTGTATCAATTGCCTCTGAACTAGTAGATCCTAGTTAGGTCTACCTCTAACAATAAAGGATACATTGTGGGACATTTTTGTTGTTCACTACCATTAGGGATTTTAGAAATGTTTGCATTTCTTAAAGTGAGGTCGTATGTGATTTAATTTATTATTTCACCTGAAAGTTTATACATGGTAAATGGTCTAATTTCAAGTGTACATTCTTTCGTTTGATTTTTCTAGACGTTTTAAAGGCCGACATTCGCAACAGTGAACATGTGATTGCAGAACCTTTGTTTCACAAAAATGTAGCGTGTCACAAAGTTTACAAACTTTTCAGGGACTGTGGAGAAAATGGCCCAACGATGTGTTGAAATTTTCTTGATGCTCCATGAAATTTTTTGTATCCCTTAATTGACATTACACATGTAAGCATGCCCGAACATGATTTGCTATTGAGTTTGTATTTTTTTTTGTTGTTTCATAAAAATGAATGTACATCTTGTACAAGTAAACTATCAATAAAATTATAAATATTTGTAATAAGGTTTATAATGCTTAATGGCTTTTAAGAATAAAGGTTGCTCTGTATCAACGATGGCTTACAGCAATGCAAGTGGAGATCTTTATACATATATGGACAAACATTTACTTATATTGAACCTGTAACATAAATAATAATATAATTTAAATTACTTTTATGCTATACTGAGGATGATAGTTGTTAATTTTATTTAGGATGCTATGCAAAGATCTGCCTCATTTTCACCCAAGACAGAGCTTTAAGGGCATCACTGACCTTTGTTACTTAAAAGTTATGATCAATTCACTATCAGGACTTTGAGATGTTTTAAATGATTATTGTAGGTATTAATGTTGATGTAATCATCTGGATTTGGCTACTTGTTGACATTCTTTGCTTTGTTCATTGGTAAATCGTCTTATAATAACATCACAAATTTAGCAGACACTCCAATTCTGAGCAACTTAAATCAGAGACAATCTTACAAGGTACAATCCATGCAAATGTAGAATGGATTTGTTGCTCAAGGACCGAACAGCAGCTCAGCAGCGATGGAACTTGAACCTTAAACCTTCTACTCAGTAGTCTGGTCCCTTTACCCCGGTGCAACCACAGTTCTAACACAGCAGCTGTTACCCGTAGAGAAGTACTGATTTCACTAACTTTGTACATAACTTAAAGTCGGGGGGTCTTTTTCGCTTGCATTTCTGAACCCAAGTCCAGATGTCTGTATACAGAGTAATTACGGCATGCTGCATAATGCTTTTATTGTCTTAATCACAAGAAGAAATGACTCCAAATGGTGTCCTGTTGTGCAAAGACCCTCTAAGAGGTTGTATCATGTTTAATTTGTGCCCCTGCACTCATACATCAAGATGGACTGTTAGAGGCCAAAGGCACTGACTTCTAACTGAGGCCCACTGGACCAAGCAAGATAAAGCAGCTTTCTTTTTTGGGCTCTAATAATTAGTGACACACTAAAGCCATCAATCAATGCGTACGAGTTACGATCACATTATGTGTTCAAACACACAAAGCTATTTGACTTGGCCACGGGTCACAAATAAACAATTAGGCAGCACAACTGGAGGCTTTATTTAAAACAAGTGAAATTACATATGTAATTTACATCATGAACTGCATTTTTCACTTCTTGACAAGGTCTGGCATGGATTTATTTGGTATGTCTGAAAAGCTGCACAATGGTATCATATGCACAAAGCTCTTAACAATTTCAAATGGTGTACACAGCAAACTGCCCTACTGAATCATCGAACAAGAGCAAAATACAGAAACTCAATGCTCAAACTAAAATGTTTCATTATTATAGCCATTTCCTGACACTTATACCTCCAGTAAATGCTAATTTGTTTGCAGTTTAGTGCCTATTATGATTTAGACATCGACAATTACAGTAGCGAAACAACAGAGCAATCCAATAGTGAACTGTGTATATTTTCAAAAGAACAAGCACATTTAGTGCAATAAACAGCCGTGATTTATAAATTGCATTTTAATCTTTAAATATGAACTATTCTGTACTGAGCAACTAACCAGATTATATTGCAAAATTGACAGATTGTTTGATCGACAGATGGTCACAACAGTCCAACCGAATATGAATCAGACTACAGACTGCATAATCTGCTTTTGATCCCATAACAAAATAAAGGTCTAGCTCAAAACATAACATGAAACATCTATATTCTTTTACCTGCACCTATATCAAATTCTACAATGTTTCCAGTTCTAGCGAGTCAAAGGTTACTCTTTTGTTTTGTTCGTCCATCACTGTCTGACGATAAGCTAGCTTAGATAACAGTATTCCAGCCTTTTGGTAAAGCCTCTCTTACATCTGGGAAAGTTTGATATGGACCTCCACCTTAAACCCCAATTTCATGCAGTTTGAATTCATAAAATCCAGCGATTTTCTATAAGTGCGTCCATATTTTGCCAAGAAACAGTTTGAAAATTACACAAATCACAACACACACTTAGTTGTAGTCATTTTCATTTATTTTAGCCTCTCAATTTTTTCCAAATTCCAAAGTTAATAAAATGGACTCAGCATTAAAATCTTTTGGAGGGTATTTTTGTGTTTTGTGACACGTTTTCATTTTGTATCTGGGCATAGGTTGCATACAATCTTCTCATCCTATTATACCCATAATTGTATAAATTCTAAAATATTATTAATTGTAAGTGAATAGATCAGGTATTCAGTGCTTAATTAGTGCTAATACACAAGCTCACCACTGGAAAGACCGGGGTTTGAGTCCGTTAGGGGTTGGGTGTGTGTGTGTTGGGGGATGGGGTGGGGTGGGATTGGGGATACCTTACAGCCAGGTCACAAGCAAACATGACTGGCCATGTCTGAGGCACATGAATGGATCACCATCAGGCTCCAGCAACAGCAGTAAATGTGGGTCCTGGGATAGATTCACGGCATGCATACACCCTTGCCCTGTGTTTTCCGAGGACAGGTCCCAGAGAGCCCCCATGACCCTACCCAGAAAAAAACCGGTTTAAAATGTGAAAACAAACCTTGTCAATTGAAGCTACTAAGGGATCTTAGTTTGAGTAATGAGAACGTGTTGTATCCTTCCATTATTCGATTCATGTGTAAGTTAATTTATTACATTATTTTAATTAATCTAATTAACTGACAGATGATACAGTTTGTCCAATATGCAGATATTAAAATTATTCCTACCTATCCATCATTTTGACATTACTCATTATTTTAGTAAGCAGTGGTGCATGGTGGCTTTTAAAATAAGGGAAGCACATATGTTCACTCGTGATCACTTTATTTTACTGGCCTACCCCGAGTGCATGGATTCTTATATCCCTCCGGACGAGCTTTAGGGATTTCTCAATATAAAGACTTTTTACACATACATTTACATACATACTGCAATTTTAAAATGAAATTTCCCATAATGACATATCCCCTAATTGTTATGATCAGTGCACATACATTTTTAACTAACCTCAATAATAAATCTTGTTGCTTTATCTTTGTAACCTGTACATTTAGCAAATAAACTGCAAAACTTAAGGGCACTGTTGTTTTGATGTTGTATTGAAGTCATCTGTGTTCCAGATTCCTGATTTACTTTTAGAGGTCAACCAATCGTCAAAAAAGAAGCCGTGCTTCAGGGTGAGATAAAAAGAAAGTCCAACAAACTGTCCTATAAATGCTGAGATGTAAAACATACCTGCTCACACTTCATTCACTGCCAGTGAAGCCTGATGTAACAGACATTCAGAAACACACGGGCTTCAGTGAGTGTCTATTAGATCTGTCTAGAAAGCCTTGAAAGCGGATTTTGCACGTTGTGCTGTTTGCCGGGAGGAATTTGAGCTTAATGAGCGACCAGCGTGATACTGCAAAGACATTTGATCTTGATTCAATTCAACATTTCATTATATCTTCAGTTCATCAGCTGTATATAAGTATAGAACACGTATTAGCAGCTTAACAGTAAAGCAAAACAGTTTAAACAAAACCATTAGCGCAATTTCTTTATATTTTCACTAATGCCTTGAGCTCTTTCATCAGAGATATTTTCTTCTGCATCCTGGAGGAATTCTGACAGCTACATTTGCACTGGAGTCAATCCCTTACACTCATTGAGTAGTCAAAATTAAATTCAGTGCTCAGAAACTAGCACTGATGATCAGTACGCGCTGGGAATAACCATATTTGTCCTGTGATGCCTGTATCTGATTTCTGAAAAGAAGCAAGCAAGGTCTGATTAATATAATTCTGTACAGGAGCGCTCAGGTTCCCTAAAGCTTCCTATTCATGAAGTTACGCAACCTAGTCAGGCTATTTAAGCATTGTCTTGAGAACAGTCTCATATTTCTCTATCTTTATTACGGTGTATTCTATAAAGGTAAAGGTATTTAAACATAGAAAGTAATAAGGTTTATTTCTCAGTGTAATAACAGTAGTTTAAACATCCGTTTCTTTGTTGTGTAAGTTTATTACTCAGATACAACATGCTGCTAAAATGAGTTAATATTTACAAGGTTCATAAACTGAAATAGTATGCAAAATTTTCATCATTCAGCACCGAAAGCGGAACATTTTCAACAAACTGTCTGCAGTGTTCGTAAACAGCTACCCCTTTTCCCAGCAGAGGCAGTTATTTCACACTCTGAAAATACCATTCATAAGAATCACTCATAAGGAGAGTGTAGAAACCACTCATAAGAAGATTTGGTGTAGAGTAGATTCTCACTTTGACTGTCAATTCAAACTGTTTTCTCTGTGGTTAGCTATTGAAACTTCTTTTTTTTTCTTTCAGGGGAACAGTCCTAGAAAGAGACTCTGATTGTATTTTCCACATGAATCCTGTTAGCCTGAAGGGACTGATCTAAGGGTTGAGGGCCACATATTAGCTGTGGACCCAACCTGTTTTTGTTTAACTCTTGAAATGGTGATATACGACTCCATTGTTATAGTCCAAAAAGATCTCCGTAAAGTGCTTTCAGATTTTATGCCCAGTCACACTTAGGAGATATGTGGCTCATATATTTTTTTAATAGCCATAGGATGGATCCAAAAATAACCCCTGTACTATTTTTTTCACCATGCAGGGACATGGTTTAAACCTCTCAGATCAGCCACCTCAAAAGAAGAATTATTTACTCCACCACCAAGTCAGTTGTATATTATTAGTTTAAATCAAAATACACTGTTCTTATTCATTCTACATTAGTCAGCTGTGTCATCGGAATGTATAATGTACAGAGTCAGCAGTGGGGTGTGATGTAGAAGAACAGTGGCTCGATGGAGACAAGACCAAGATATTTAGTAGTCGAGACTGGGTGTGACCGAGACAAGATAGAAACCAGATTAACATTTGTTTTGCATTAAATTTGTTTGTAAATCACATTACATTTATTTAAATTAATTATAAATTATATTTTAATAAATAATATTATATTCAATAATATATTTAGTAAAATAGACCATTAAATAACACATAACCTAAAATTATGATTAATTATTATTATATTCTATAACCCCAATTCCACTAAAGTTGAGACATTGACTAAAACATAAATAACTATTAAGTATTTTTAACCCATATTTAACTGAATACACCACAAAGACAAGATATTAAATGTTCAAATGGATAAACTTTATTGTTTTTTGCTAATATTCACATATTTACTCGCCGCTTACTTGCAGAGATTTCTCCAGATTCTCTGAATCTTTTGATAATATTATGGATTGTAGATGATGAAATTCTTAAATTCCTTGCAATTGCACTATGTTTTTAAACTGTTGGACTTTTTGCTCATGCAGTCATTCACAAAGTCGTAAACCTCGCCCCATCCTTTCAGGGACGCTCCCTTTATACCTAGTCGTGGCATTTACCTGTGGAATGTTCAGAACAGGTGTTTTTTGAGCATTCCTTAACTCTCCCAGTCTT
>JAUZSU010000824.1:51261-94778 GCA_034780255.1 Parotocinclus maculicauda
TAAGTGGCGACTTGTGGCTTTTTTTGTAGTAAATGGAAATGTTAGGCAAAGACCTGTAGGTGGCAGTAGAGGGCTGACGATGCCAGAGACGAAGAGTTTTTTCACAGATATTACGTACTGTACACGTTCTTTGGTCCGATTAAGCGGAATTTTGGTCCAAATAAGCAAATAACAGTACACGTATATAATAGGATTTGTTTCAGTACTTTAGGATGTGGTCCGAATAAGCAACTGGTCCCATTAACCAGTGGTCCTATTAACCGGAATCGACTGTATATCCATTAGTCAAGTCTGTTGGAATAATCTAAACTTGCAAGAAAAAAGAAGGACAACTGACAGACATGGGCATACAGCAGTGGCGGCTGCTAGACTTTTAAAGAAGGGAAGCTCATTGTCAGCTTACATCATAAAATTTGTCAGTTTATTTATATGTCAATTTTGACCGCCACACATCGAATCAATCTTGGGTGTTCCTCACAAGGGAGACTATCAAATGGGCAAAATCAGGTCAACATCATTAGCACTGTCTGCCATCGTGTGCACCTTGCTAGCTGGCTAGTTCATTCTGACCTAGCCAACAGTATAAATGATTGTACTACTGAAACGATATTAAACTCGTTAAAATTACTCGTTCAAAGGAAATGCTAAAATTATATTGATCTAAAACAAGGAAATACTATAAGTGTGTTCTTTTACAGTGTAAGAAATTAATAATGAGAATGGTCAAGTAACTTTGCCAAGCAAATTCCAAGAAATGAGCTGCAGTTTGTGTTTCAACTTTACTTGCAAAATCCGCAATGGGATTGAGCTACCAATTATTAAACGATGCTGTATATCTTAAAAAAGCTGTCAAGAAAAATGGGATTCAGCCTTTCGACTGATTCTCCAATCATCATTTGAAAGCCATTCAAGCCATTCATCATTCAGGTCAGCCGAAGCCAGCACACAGCTCTATTTACCTTCAGAGACACTAAGCATAATCAGGGCAGGACAGAATCATGGCATTTTTCCAATGACTGTCAAGTTTTGAGACAATGGAAAATACTGTTCCATGCAGTCTCATGTAGGTGACTGGACGGTCAGCTTCTACAGGCAAATGCATTGACCATAGATTGTATAACAAAACGATTTCTTTAAATCTATGGCATTGGCTCTACAGGAATAACTAAATTGATTCGGTCAGTTGATTCTGATCAAACACATTTGTAGTTAATAAAATGTTAGCACAACTGTACATATTTGACTGGCACAGCTTTCCTTGGAGTCTTAGAGAAATCGTGGCTGGCATACAGAGTGTCAGGCATGTTTTGAATTGTTGCAAAACAAATTTATAGTGCTACTACATTTTCTTCTGCTTTTTGTGTCTGTGAGAAGAGAGCATAAGGAGGAACAATCCAATTTAGAGGTAGTGACTGAAGGCAAGAAATCATTTTAACATGACTAAGGACTGGACACGCCATCTTAAATCACTCATGGCACCAGTTTAAAAGGCACAAAACAGGGCTCTGCAAACAAATAGTAAAACGTACTGTTACTCTGTAATGCATGCATTTAGTCACAAAGATAGGTCTCTAGAACGTGTGCAAATATTTCATATTTTACAGAAAGCCTCTTGTTCATAAAAGGTGTGTCATTGCATATGAATATATGTGGATGTATTAATTCTCTTTTGCAGATACAACAACCTTTGCTGCTTGAAGAAGGATTTCCACTATATTTAGTACATTTTATAGGTAGGATGGGCACTGATGTTAAGCAACACACTCTGGGCCGCTAATGACATTCCAGTTAAGCTCACAGGGGTCTAAAGGAAGACTGAATGCTCTATAAAATCTAGCCAAATTCTCCATCAGTGTTCCACAGGGAAAATAGTCATTGAACTGATTTACTGAGTAGAAACTGAATGTAACCTATTCTATTGCCACTATGGAGATTGCACACCAGTATGCTTCCAACTATAAATCTGTTAGCAGTAAGTGTGGCTGAAACATCCCAGATCACTATTATAAGGGGTGTCAGGGGTTACCGACGATCTAAAGAACTTATCGGAGTTCCTATACCAACACTGAAATTCACACATTTAACACAATTCAAAATTTTTATTTTTATCTTGACTAAATATATATGACAAAACTCACCAGAAATCATACTTTTGCAAAATTGCTATGATACGTAAATCCTCACTTCCTATTTTACGAAATTAGTTTGTGGGACTGTGGTAGCGTAATGGTTATGATCCTGGACTATAGACCAGGATAATCAACGTTTAAATCCCATCTCTGCCAAGCTGCCACTGTTGGATCATTGAGCAAAGCCCTTCACTCACTGTTGCTTTGACTGTAAGATTGTATTTGTTATAAGTTGATCTGGATTAAGGACCTCTGCTAAATGCTGTAAATGTAATCTTTTCAGGATCCAATCAAATGACTTAATAATTTTAAAGAAATGTAATGAACGTAAACAACAGTGTAAAGTAAGCATACAGTTACTGTTATGGTTCCTGCTGTGGAATAATAGCACATTCACAAACTGTGTAACATCTTCTAAACTGGGATGAGTCAACGCATTTGAAAACTGAAGAAAGTTATAAAAAATTGTAATTATATAATTGTGATTAGTTAATAACTTCACTTCAGTAGGAAGTTAAAACACAATGATCAGAATTATTTAAAAAAAGGCAGATCTCTAAGCATAAAAAAAATGTGGCCACTTTTAAAAATATGATTTCTCAGCTTATAACAATAGTCAGACACGTAACGATAAATGAGAATGACATCCGTGCATTTGCCAGCTTTTCAGTTCTCACTGTGCATGACAATGTGAATACCATGGATAAGAAAACACACAAATGTCTGCATTTACTGTGATTATAACACATATTTGACCACTATATCCAAGATAATACAATGTACTACCTCAGTGCTATGTTCACTCCCGTTCTCAAGGCTGGGTGTGACTTTAAATGCACATGCAAGTGGTATAAAAGGCTATAGTGACTAACAAAGGTGCGGATTTCCAGATGTACTGAATGTGCCATCACCTCATAGCTGAACACAAAGTGAAAACAAAGATTCCAGGGAACAATATCATTCCAAGATGAAGATTTGTTTTGCCTTACATGCTCACCCTAGGTCAGACTGCTTACTGCCTTTTTCTTCAAACAACACCAAAGACGATTCATATGACACATGCCTTTATAAAATGACTGACATTTACAGTACCTTGAGGTTTTTGTGAAGAGTTCTTGGGTACAGCTGAAGTACTGTAAAGTTTCTGTACAGCATGGCATGGTCTGGGAAGTGGTGAGCATGTGTTTTTGAAGGCCAAGTCGAATGATCCACAGGAATGCTGTAGGACGGATGAGGAGAGGTCTGGGGAGAGAAAGAGAAAAAAAGCTAAGGGCCATACCTCTTGTGTACATACACACACACATACACACACACATACACACACACATACACACACACATACACACACACACATACACACACACACATACACACACACACACATACACACACACACACACAGAGTACCTTAGTGCACTAGATTATTTGAAGTCACTAAACAAAACGTAAAAAAACAGGTACATAGAGTAGATACTAATGTAAAGAATCATAAACACATAACTTAATTCTCCTTCTGCATACATTGGCTATTTTTTCATGAGGAAGGTATTTGTTGATGGTTACACATGTGGAGGTGGGAATTTACTTGTGTGTTCCTACCTATGCAGACCGAAGTAAGCATTACATTTCATCTCCCTTCTCCTATAACCCATTTAAAGTGGCAGCCTGGTCATGTGCAACAAGGTGGTGACCATTAGCCTTCTATGGTTGGATTTATTTTAATTCTCTAATCCTCTAATGTTGACTTCTCTCTATTGCCTCAGAGCACATGAGTGACAAGAGAGACTCTCCAGCCTCAACCGCGAAGCAGCCGAAAAGTCACAGACCCACTACGTGACATTTGACTCGCTTAAGCTTCAATAGCCGTACCACAGAGAGGCTGGGAGACCAAACAGTTCAAATGTTCACCCCAAAATGTGCAGCACTCGGGGAGAACACACTTCATGGTGAAATTGTTTAAGAACTATTTGCAGTGCACCTGAAAATACCTCCAGTGAAATTATGTTTGGCAACTTAAACGGCTTTGAACTCAATAGACTGGCAATAAAAATTAGGCCTTCATTACAGAACTGTGCCTTTCAAACAGAGCTGGTCACTGCTCAGAGGGTCAGGAACAACTCTACAGTGCTGGGCTCAGCAACAGGGCACACATGGAAGCAATCTGCCTGATTCGGAGCTGTTTTTATGATTTTCTCCCTCTCTCCGCACGGCGCTCCTTTTATGTCGCATTTAGGAAATTAACACTAACCGACAAATTACTTTGTAAATAAAGGAGTATAACTTGAATGTTGAAACCAGGACTTGCCCAGGGGCGAGTGCTTGCAGAGCAACAAAGGGATCCTTGATAGTTGTTTAAATATGCTTGCTCAGAACCAGGCTTTATTTTATCAACTGCACCTAATTTTTCTATTGCATTGAATGTCCAGCGTTCATTTCCCACGTATGAAGCACTTGGAAGCATGTGAACTCTCGCTGGGGAAAAGTGGACTTAAAAAAAAAAGGAAAGGCTGTGTTTTTTAGAAAGTGCTTTAAGTTTTAGCCAACAACAAATTATTCTCATTCACAAAAAGGGACAAAAGGAGGCTTAACGTAACTGCTGTAATCTTCAGAAACCAGACGCTCTGAACTCTACAGGATTGTGATCTGGTGAGATCTAAGCCAATTACATAATCACTTACATTTGTAAATCATATTATTGTAAAAGAAATTACTGTACTGATGAAATTACTGATACTTATCTACTAATGGCACTGATTAACTAGTGAAGATAATCTGTCATTCTGAAGGCTGATATTAACGGCATCAATCTCTCAGAACAATAAACATCCAATATGAAAGAAAACGTTTGTCTGTAGCCCGGCCAGGTGGTGCTCTTTAAAACGTCCCGTGCACTTAACAGCATGGCTGCAAGTCTAATGATGAGAAACTAAAATATTGACTTTTTTAATTGAGTTGTTTTGGCCCATTAACCCTTCATCAGGCAGCTACGTCACATTTGGGATGAGAACAAACACGGTTTTGTTTTTTGTCGATACGAGCGCGAGCAGTGTCGGAACCGCTCTTCGTTCGACAAATTAGTGCGTTTTGTTTCTAAATATGAACACCAGTAATTGTTTCATGCGCAATTGCAAATCAGGAATTGCACTCTATTAAGCCTTGATCTAAACAGATTATTAAGCCTCTGAAAAAATGGTGGATTGTGCTTTTTGTGTGCGGTTAACGCTGTTGACTTAGTGGAACGAACTCGGGTTTGATTGTAGGGTTTCTGCACCTGCCTGTTGTTACTCTTGGTTCTCTAGTTTCCTCCTACATTCTAAATGCACTGCTCACAAAAATAGGGGATATTTCATTTTGAATAAAAATGTTATTTCATATTAAAAAATCCCCTAATTTTTGTGAGCAGGATACGTGCCTCGACCTACACAATTGTTCCAGCGCAATGTATGTGCAATGGACCTGCTCTCTGTCCATGATCAGTTCCTTGTACCCTGTGCTGCTAGTTAACCTAGGCCCCCTTTGTGACCCCAGATTGCATTAAAAAGAAAGAATGATAAATGTAAGAAGCTTTAAGTCTTGCCGATGCTTTTCAACCAACTTTGTGTATCATATGCAGACATTACTGTCTGTGCCTGAGGGAGGGGAGGTTGAATCGTCTCTCAGTACTACAAGAGCTTCCCCTACCCAGCTCTGCAATAACATAAACCAGTGTTTACCAAGGGTAGGCACCAGAGCTCCCCCGACCTTCGCCAGGAAATGATTAAGTCTAAAATATTGGCCTTTGTAGCAATATTTCAGTACAGCATACAGTATTTCATTGTTTTGGCCAAATAAAAAGGGGAAAAAATACACCAAAACGAATTTTCTGCAAGTTTTTCTAGCTTCCGTTTCAAATGTGACACTTCTGCTAAACACTTTGAAGGTGAAACAAAAGTAGAAAGTCTGTGAAGCTATTCTCCAGCGCTGGCACCAATGCTACAGATCCGGGTATAAATTATGCATCAAAAATACATAGATGTTGCCTTTAATGAGAGACATTTCATACATGCCAGTCATTGTACCTGCACTAGAATCACTGGGGGTATTCTCACACAAGACATGTTTCCTCCCTCACACTTGCCGTGCCATCCGTCAGTGTTCACCGGCTCTCAGCAGCCCTGGGGAACACAGTGAAATAAGGATAATTAAAATACTAATACAATTATCCCTTGCTGGGATTTGGGTGTTGACAATATTTCCGTGTTGTTTAGAGATATTTGTGGGAATAAGTGTGCCTGTTCTCTTTCCATATTCCATCCTTAATCACGCCAACAGTCTGTAGTTTGCCTCTTATCTTTTTGACGTTCCACTGAGAATCAGTAGGGAGAACAGGAAAAGGCAAAGAAATCCTTATAAAGTGAAGGCATCCCAGACAGCTGGTACAACAACAGAGACTAAGACTGAGTACCAGAGCATCTGACTAACACAGAAGTTATCCACAGACTGCATGATAAACGTTGATATGGGACTATAACCAGAGGTAAATGTACTACTAGTCTGATTAAACTACAAAAGTACACATATTTCTGGCAGATCCATGACACAGAGGGTACATAATGGTTTGAACTACAGCTGCATGAATCATCTGCAAAAATCATACAAATGACATCATCATTTTTAGCTAATCATAGCAAAAACAAAATGTTAAACATTCAGAACCAAAATATTTGGTTCAAATAATTATCTACCGCTTAATCCTTGCGGGCCAGTCAGTGCCCACCCGGCAACTCTGGGCGCAAGGGAGGGAACAACCATAGATGGGGCACCAATCCATCATGGCACACACACACACATACAGTCACACACTTAGAGACACCTATTAACCTAACACACGTCTTTGGACTGTGGAAGGAAACCGACATACCCAGAGTAAACCCACACAGACATTCTGGAGGACATGCAGACTTCACACAGAAAGGACCCAGGCCGCTCCACCCTGGTATTGAACCCATGGCAGAGGTGCTACCCACCGATCCACCGTGCTGCCCCATTATTATTAATTACTAATATAAATTTAAATATGTTCTCTTTGATAACATTTATTTAACTTATCTTGTCTTGTTACTGTAAACTTAGTAATGCTTCTACTTCTTACTTTTTAAGACCAAGAAGGTTAAGTCCCTTTTTGACTCTTAGTCCTCCCAAGATTTCTTGCTTATAATGTTTAGGACGTTTTTCCTTCTTACGGTCACCCTGTGCTTGCTCAGTTTGGGCTTGAGCTTAGATGACAAAAGTTAAGATGAAATTATAAAGCTGAATTGTGACAATACAATTGTGAAAAAACATTATAGAAATAAATTGGACAAAAATATTCAAAAACAAAAAAAAGCACAAGAGTTTGATACCTGATGTTAAATCTCTCGATTAAATAACATTCAGCAGTGCAGTTAAAAAAGCATATTTAACCCTAACAATAGTTAACCATTTTAGTTGAAGTGCAGCTTCATCAATATAGTCAGAACACTTTTTCCTTTTAAAAATTCCACCATACTACTAAAATACTTTTAGAAATATGATATCTGTAGTACAGATTTCTCTTTTAAAATGTATTCGGTTAATAGTACAGAATTTACTTTGATTTAAAAGTAAAAGTAAAAAGTTAGACTACAAAAACTACAGATACCTAAAATATTTAAGTACATTAAAAGTACTTACTTACCTACCACCTCTGACTTTTACAAAACTGATACTGTACTGTGATTCACGTTTAAGACATTAATCCGTTGATGAACCATGTCCTGAACTTCGTAGTTGGCAGTTTACAGTCTCCAGGCCACACTAAAGCCATTTACTAAATCAGTTAGAATGCAAAACACCTGTTAAGGGTAAAGCCTTGTTGGCATATTCTTTCAAGATTCAATAACTCTGTGTGGCCCTATTAAGCTTCAGACATGTGGTATATGTCTTTCTGAGAAGAAGGAAAAAAAAAACTCTTGGTTGCTCAGTGCTTGAATTTAGCTGTTCTTTGGCATGTAACTGGCCTCACTATTTTTACTTTACAGTAGCTCCTTTGTCAACTCTCCGTCTACCTGGTTGTTCAAAGTGTTAATGTGAGCAGTAATATGTAGTCCTTTGCAGAGGCAATGCAGAAAAAATATCTTCCAAAAATATTTAGTTAATCTTAAGTATAATATTTAATACAGGAGGTTAATGTAAGCTGTTAGGCAGAAACTATGAATAAGACCTTTGAACCAGTAGCCAGTGGCGCATAAACACAAATAATGACGAATATTAATGTCAAAGATGCAAATTAGTTGACAAAAATCACAAGCTTGCGTATGAACCGTTTGTTTTTTCCTGATGAAAGATAAATGTTAAACAGAGAGAGTTTTAAAGTGACAATAAGGAAAATGCAGGCAGCTGTGAAAGCTTTCCGTTTAATACTGAAATACCAGAGAGGGAAAACTGGCCTTAATTCAGAGGGCAACTGATAGACGAGCGGTAACAAGGGGGAGAAATCACCACAACGACCTAACAAAGTGACGAGTGAGGCCAGTACTTCTGAAGCAGCACTGGTGTACAGGGTCACATGGCATCTGGCAACGCAACAAAAACACAGTCCATGTATTTCTTGCAGGAAAAGTCGAACTCCAAAGAGCAAAAGGAGTCAACTCAGGCATTGTGAAGCTTAACTGAGCAAACAGCTGTGAAATGAGATCAGCCATAAGCATTGTGTTTTCACTCAGCCACAGTTTTTCCTCTTAAAAGGCTCCATCAGTGCAGTGACAGAGCACGGTGGACTGACACATCTCTTCTGTGCTGCAGGCAGCCAGCTGGTTAGCTTCACACTTATGGAGCTACAGTTCAGGTCACTGGTGCGATGCTGTTAGAAGTGAGTCATTGTCCTGCCTCATGTCAGTCTCACTGACATGTCAATTACACAGCGACACCAAATCCCGTTCGAATATATTGGTTTTACTGATGACTGCTGTAAAACTACACAGGGAGTAGAAATGAAGCAATGGAATGTTTACCATAGCATCAATATTATGCATTAACCTTGGTGGAATTCAGTATTTCAGTGACACGTAGGATTAAATAAGAATAACAGATGCGATTCAGTTTGGCACGAACTGGACACGTTTCTGGATGCAGGCGACATCAGTGTTCAGTTTTACTCGTTGTTCGAGGTAGTACCACAGAATTAAGAGGATTCACTGGGTGAGGATTGGAGTTCCTGTTGGCTCCTTATCCCAGAATTGCTTGGATTATTCATGCAAGACTATATCAGACATGTGTAAGTTGCTCTGAATAAGGGCAGTTGCATACCTCCTTTAAGAAAATTTTCACTAAAACACCAAATAAAATTCACAAATTCTCACTTTTTTAAAAAAATACACTAGTCTGTTAATTACCACTTATCAAACACATGTGCTTTTCTTTCTAAAATGGATTAATGGTGAACAAAGAAAAAGAGTTTTTGTAATTGAATAATGTATTAGAAGTTAATTTTAGGATGGGATATTAGCATGTACTTTTTAAAGTAGAAACCAACATTTTCAGAATTCATTTAAAGGAAGGATATTCAGATATTTAAAGCAACAGGGGACAAACTCTGAAATACTGTCTTAAATCCACTATGGTTATGGTATCAGTTTAAAATTCAGCAAAATTGTCCTGGCCATTTCAAATTCCTGCCCATTTTGTGTGAGAACAGATTGATTGCTGAAATCCTACACTTGCCGTTCCAAAAAGTGCTCCTAAACCCATTGAAGTTCTTGATGCAGCAGCTGTGATGTAGTGCATTAGCAGCACCAACTTCTTCTGACCAACTGTCTCTTTACAGTGACACAGAGGGACCAATTGAGAAAGAATTCTACTTAAGACACTGACGAAAACTGTGCACATTGCCCAGAGTGAACAAATTATCCGGGTTGAAAAGAATAGAAGGAAAACAGGCACAACAGTGCCACAAAGGAGCGCAGTGCACTTAGCATGGCCAAATTACCTCTAGAACCACAGCTGCTGCTAATGGAATAAAAGGTTTTGATTGTGGATCTGTGGTAAGCCTGATCTGGTGAAACAAAGAGAAGCAGAAAAGTTATACTGTTTTAATCCTGATTAAAAAAATCATCTCCTTAGCAACCTGTCAACTTTCCTGACCTTTGTTACGAACTATTCTGTCTCTTTGACTGGATCCCATTTGCATCTTACTTCTTTAATAATAAATAATTAAAGGAAAGTCTTTAGACTTCGATTCCAAAACCAACAGTTAAAGACACCAGTTATTTGAAGTCTAAATTTCTAGCTTAAGTGTTTATTTTAAACAATATTTTGCTGTGAAAAGTGATCAGAAAAGGGTTGTGGAATAGTTTAAAAGTTGCATAGCTATGTTAAGTTATGTCATTGATAGTGTGTGATGATTCACACACAGATATGACAGCTATGACATTTTACTAGTACAGATAATAGAATGTGTTCAGGTGGTACAGTGGACAAATATGCTCTAAGAAATTGTGCTTTATTCACTATTTCCTACATTCTACATACTGTATGGTACAATAAGCCTACTGAACTTAACCCCAAGAAACTAGTTGATATGATTGGAGTTTTCAGACATGAGACATTGTTCTGTTGAAAGTAGCTGTTAAAATACTGTGGGGACACACATGATGGACATGGTCAGCAACAATACTCGGGTAGGCTATGGCATTTAAACAATGCTCAGTTTGAATTAAGGAGTACAAAGTGTGCTAAGAAAACCTCCCATACCATTACCCCAGCAGTACCCTGAACCCGTGATACGAGGGCGGCCATGTTGTTTACCACGAGTCAGGGCAGGAGTCGAGACTCATGTTCTACTGTCCAATTGTGATGAGCTTGTGCAAACTGTAGCATCAGTTGCCTGTTAGGAGTGGCACCCGGTGGGGTCTTCTGCCAAAACTGCTTCAAGGTTCGTCATGTTGTTTGTACAGAGATGCTCTTCTTCATACCACGGTTGTACTTAATGATTATCTGAGTTATTGTTGTTTTTCTAAACAGTTATTGTTATTTTTCAATTAGCTCAAACCAGTCTGACCAGTCTCTGGCATCAACAACCATTGTCATGCAGAGAGCTGCCCTAACTGGATATTCTCTATTTAAATTTTTTATGTGTGTAAATATCCCAGTAAATCAGCAGTTTCCGAAATACTCAGATCAGCCTGTATAGAATCAACAACCATGTCATGTTCAGAGTCACTTAAATGAGATTTCTTATATATATATAGTTTACTTCACAAACATTCAAAATCTTTTGCGTTTGGAGACTGAAACGTAGCCCTTGTGACGATGTGGAAAAATGCACTGCTCGTAAACATTAGGGCATATTTCAAAATAAAATAGCCCCTTATGAAATATCCCTTTTTGTGAGCAGTGTGTATTTTATCTTGAAATATCCCCTAATTTTTGTGAGCGGTAAAAATAAATTACAACAAACAACCTTGTCAGTGCTACAGCATGATAGGGCTAAATATGTGTTGACAGAGCCAGGAACGATGGTTTAGTATATATGACACTCTCTTCACATAATCATCACATTTGCTATCTGGATGTTTACCTGTCCTTGCTTATTTTGCAATGTATGTTTCGAGTTGTGGCAATTTCGTACATGGTATAGACCTTGTCGAACAGTGCTCCAGCCGCAGAGCACAAACAAATTAAGAGCTACAACAAAAGTATCACATCCAAGTAGTATCATGTTTGGTTTGTTCTACAGATTTCAAGCCATGTACTCCTGACATTATATTATATCTATTAATTGAGGGGGTTTGCAACTGTAGCTTTTTGGGTGGAGTTGGAAATACAGATGTTGCACCTTTTTGCACTTCTTTCATGTCTATTATGTACATTACATTTTCCATTTCAGCATTATATGTTGTAACAGAGTTATTTTCATCATCCTAAACTGCAATATCCCATAGTGCCATAAATATTACAGTGGTAAACAATATTAATAGTTAATCAATCAATGATGGTTGTAAATAAACTGAATAAACCTCTCTCTCCCCAACACTCAAACAATATTCAATATTTAATAATTAATACCATATTTCTAATCATTCTGAAATGTACCAGGGATGTTGGCTACTCCCCTCCCTCCTCTGCATCTTAAAGCCTCGGAATTAAAGCAGGGTCTCAGACGGGTCTAATTTAGAGCTGACAATTTACCAAACGATCCGCCCTGCACCACTTTGATCTTGCGAGCGAAAGTTTGGAAAATTTCAGACTCGAGCCAACTATTGCCCTATCATATTCGTGCTTCATTAGCAGACTTTTAGCTGTTTCTCAACAATTACGCTTGTCAAGCAGCTGCACTCTGTCCAGGAATAAACCTGACTAATGATTTGCTAAAGAGACCTGACAGTGTGTTACAGTGAGCAATAATTGAAATTAAGCTCTAACAAGCCTTTGAACATGGGAAAGAAATATTTTATAAGCTTGATGCAATTTGTTGGGGCAGATAATGAAGCATAATGAATATTCCTGTCTGATTTTTCTCAACATTTGTCGTTATTTGTCTCTGGATTTATAATAAGCTTTCTAACAAACGAGGAAACAAATCCAACCATTAGACCTTTTTCTGTCTTCTGCCTCTTTCTGTGTGAATGTTCGTTTCCGCAGGTTGTTGCCTGGTTCTAGACGGACGCTTTTAGCAGCTTTAATATCACCAACAATTGTTTCCTCACTGTTTTAACAAGCTTGATGTGTCGCAAGAATGCAAACCAATTGCAGCGTCTGGAGCACCAGACATAACATCCATGCTGTTAATATGGTCCAGAACCTTGCACACCAATCATATATTTTATAAATTAGATATTAACATACCACACAAATGCATGAAAAAATAGAATGCTCCCTCTACTTAAAGACATGACAGTTGTATTGATTTGTTTTGTTGGTGCTGAAGTTGAAAATACTTAGCGCTGTTGCTGCAACTCTCTGACAAGTTCTGCCAAAGTCTTTTTTTTTCCCAGTTTGAACCCAGTTAAAATGATTCGTGTAACCCGTGGCATTGCTAAAGTAGACTGAAAACATCTTTTTCACAGTGTGGAAATGATGCTCAAAGTAAACTATGATAAGAACAGAATTATAATTATATTTCATGTAAACACATTAATATATACATTAAAAACAATCAATGAAAAAGAATGACTTCACACACACACTGCATCACTAGTGTGGTTCTTGATATTCATTATAAAGATTATAAAACAGGAGCAAGAAATTGGTTAATCCCCTTTTTTGTTTCGGTTTTCTATCCAAATACTAGACATCAAAGATTCAGTGACATTACAGAAACGCAGATCATAAAACATGTCACAAGCCTAGTAAATTAGAAGACAAAATGATGAATTGGATCAAATTGGCTTGAAGAAAACAATCAAATATTAAACAAGGGTGCAGTTTTCACTGCGAAATCAAGGATACAGTAAGTAATGACCAAACGGGAATGCTATCATTTCTTCCATTTAGTGTAAAAGTAATAAAAGGCTTGTCAAAATTTCGGGTGATAGAGGACCCTGGTCAGTCATTATGCACTAGACCTCTTGTAATTCACTGGACTTATAAGCAAATAAGGCCATTATGATAATGAGGGTGGTGATAATAAGGCATATTTTGCCTCATTTTGCCTTACTTGTTTTTTTCCTTGCCTTATTTACTGTGTTAAAAAAAGCGGTTTTAGATTATATACCTTCTCTGAATTTGATTTCAAAGACGACAACCAGCATTATATGCTTTATATTCAGAAGAGATTAATTGAAATGTGATTACCTTTTGCAATTAGGTCTTCATCTTTGCACAGAAGTTAGCGGACACGTTTTTCTTCCCTCTATGGCTTCAGAAAGCAAGAGAGTTTAACTCTCTATAAATGGGTTACCAGTGGCTTATTGTATAATATTTTATTATATTACCCTTCCTTGAGCAAAGCTCTAATTGTGTGTACTAGGATATCCGCCAGAGGGCTGGATGAACTCTCTTAATTGTACTTAATAGCTGAATATGTACTGCTTTAGACTAAACTGGTTTGCTTAAGCATATATCTTAGTTTGTTTGCTAAGTGGAATGCAGTTAATGCAGAACTAAGTTGTACTCCCTTGTTAATGATGCCACCGAACCTCCCTGTTCCACAGCGCCCGTAGAAGAGCTGTAACTAGACCGTGAAAGTAACCTGAAGAAGCAAAACAATCTATAGGTCTTCCATATATTCTCATTTTTAGCACAACTCATCATTCTACCGCCATACAGACATCATGTCAGACAGCCAACTAAGTGGATGAAGCCGTATTATCTACCCGTACTCCACATGCCAAGGAGTATTGTTTTGACAGGCAGAATGGCACCAAGTCCAGGGCCCCCATTTGTGTAGGTAAAATATCTGGATGTCAAGCAGTCGATAGTGACTGGCAGCACTTAAAGCATATATTTCAGCAGCCAGAAAATGCTTGGTCTTCAACTTTTGGATCTTCGACACCACTATACTGTGAATGTAGCTTACAAGTTGATGAACACCAATTAAATTTATGCATATTTGAAGCCAAGATAATTATTATACCACCTCAAAGAATATATGGCCATGTAATGAATGTTTCAGACTATATTCAAATAGTGGAAAAGCTTCATTTAAGCTTCATCTCATACAGGCTGACTATTAAGTAAGTCTGAATTTAATACCGTAAATGTAATACTCAACAACCAAAGTACACAAGAAGGTGTTTTCAGATTCATATGAAGTGTAACAGACCCAGGTTTTATCCACATTACATAGATTCAACGTGAGTCCCGTGGGCGATATAACAAGCATGTTAAAATGGCACTTATTTGTTGACTCAACTCTCTGGGATGGTTTAAGAAACAATACTAATACTGTCTTTGTCTTTACTAACACTGCAAATGACATTTACTGTTTGAAATGCCTGATTTGTTATTTATTAATTACATATTGTTTGGGGGTTTTTATTTCTATTTATTGTCACATCAGCATCAAAGGCTACAACAGGAGAAAGGCTATATCAGTACTACTCAGGCATACTCACTAGGGCCAATTTAGAGTGGCCACTTAACCTGATCCATGTCTTTATAATGTAGGAATTAATCGGAATAAACCTATGCACAGCAAGGACATGCAAACTCCTCACAGACAGGGTCCAAAGACGGAATTGTTGGAAATCTCTCTTTGGTGCCGCTAAGTTCCAGCTGTTGGGCACTTCATGTGGACCTGGGATCAAGATGCACATACAGAACCCTGAGCTGGACTGGTACCCTGTGAGGGGCTCCTTCCACTCCCCGGCTTACAATGAATTCTGCTTTAGGCTCCAGACGCTACCACACAACCCTCACCTGGCAAAGTCAGGGGTAAAACAGGATGTTTTACTTTTACAAGAGACATATAACTGATTTGTAATTGTCTTAGCAAAATCTAAATCCATTTTTCTGTCCAAAAATAATTTGTCCCCCTTGAGTTGCATGATATTAAGATAGGCGTGTTTAAAGTATAATCCTTGGTACGAATTGGCCAAAATTACACAGCATTATTAAGAAATCGGTCACCCTATAGCTATTTTGAAGGCCAAGTTGGACAATTTGAAATATTTAAGATAGGAAGAGGTGTATGTGCCCTGCCCTGGACTGACACCCTGTCCAAATTCCTTATAGTTTAAGGCTACAGCTTCATATGAATTTGCCATGGATTAATCAGGTATAAAAAATGAGTAAGACAATTCTAGTACAGGGCTCAAGTGGCCAGGTGGTGAGAGCCAGCTGCTGGAAATGACTGCTTCCGATAACCTGGGCTTGCAACATGAAGGGTGGGGGTACAGATATGGAATCCTGAGAGGGTCTGGGACCATGCCCAGAGTTTACTTCTACCTGGGCATAGTGAATAGGTTCTGGAGCACCTGCAACCCAGAAAACTAGGGTATGCTTAAATAGAGCATTCTCACCAATAAACAGCTCTGGTTTATATACTGCTCACAAACATCAGGGGATATTTCAAAATGAACGATCCATAATGATCCCCTATAAAAAAAATCAGGCAGGGTATTTATATATTATTGCTATACAGAGGTCAACAACTGCCATTGTAGTAAAGTATAAACTGTTTTCAACTCAAATTCTAATTCTGGAAACATGGAATTCTGGCATTATAATCACAGGACTTATACTGTCCTTTTAAATGGGTGTATAACATCTACAAATTTTGGCAGATCTCTGTACCAGATCTTATCCAATAGATCCACTCCTAGACAATGATGTAAAATCTAAGCACAATATACATCAACTTTAAGTAGAAATTTCTAGAAATATGTACAAAGTCCCTAGCCAGTCCTTCACAATGCAAAAAAAGCTCACCTGTGTGCCTGTTGTGTCTTGTATTAATTTGGTCTGTTTATAATCGAGCAACAGATTGGGTAATGATGAAGCAGTTATGGCTTTTTCTGTTGCTGTTTGCTCCCCCCCAACCTATTATCAGTGTCATTTGTGAGGAGCAGGTGACATGGTGCGCAAGGGCGCTCGGATGGCAAGAGGGAGGAAAAAAACTGAATTAATTTGACAATGAATAAGTGACAGCAGTTTCTGGCTCTTTATGTGGCTCTGGTTCCTGCTCCTTCTCTCTCTCAGTCTGTAATTGCACCACGGACAGCTTTAAGCACGCTGGGGAATTGAGCCGAAGCTCAGGCAAAGATGAATAGTGCTTTGGTACTTCTTTATTTGCATGATAATTAGTTGACGCTGCTATATATTTTATGTATTCTCTCACTCTCAGTATACAAAAAAAAAAAAGAGGAGCACATCCATGCATGAATTAAGAGTGATTAAAGGTTTCATCGAGCTGTGAAGCTGTGCCTTTGTGCTGTTTATTACATTAATACAAAATTGACAGATGAGAGTTTGGATCTCATTGTGATCAACCTTCCATGAAATCCTTTCTGTGTTAGTTATAAGGGGGTTGATTTTGTTTCCTTTCATAAATAAAATTCGGTTGTTAGGTAGTTAGGTTGACTTTCGTAAACTGATTGGGTAAACAAAACAGACTAAAGTACAATAACTTAAGGAGGATTGTTACAGACTCAAACATTTATCCAATTATCACAATTGTAACTTGAATGAGAAAGGGACAACAAATCTTAGTAGGACAATCAGACAGCACATCCATAACAACAAACTATATGACTAAAGAAAAACTTTTATTCATCTAACCACATGTATAAGCATAAGCAGTTTGCTGGATGCCAGTGGAACCAGGTGGTAATACAAGAAGATTGATTACATTTAAAAATATCTTAATATCTAGTGTTAACTGTGCTGAAGGGTCTGTGACGGTTTGGGACTGTTTTTCTTTCACAGGCTCCAGGAACTGTGTTGGGCCATCATGAACATAATTTTAAAAATGCTACCTGCTACCTCATAGCAAGAAGGTTCCAGGTCCAGTCCCAGGGTGGAGCGGCGTGGGGCCTTCCTGTGTGGAGTCTGCATATCCTCCCCGGGTCTGCATGGGTTTACTCCAGGTACTCCAGGTGTCTATCTAAAGACATGTGTGTTAATCTGTTTCTCTAAAGTGGCACTTAGTTTTTGACTGTGTGTGGGGCCTACGATGGATTGGCACCTAGGGTTGGCAACTAGGGTTGTTCCTGCCCTTGAACCCAGAGTTGCTGGGTGAGCACCGGCTGGCCCATAACCCTGTGTGGATTAAGCGGAAGATAATGGATGCAAGTCCAAAGAAGCTTGATTGTTGTAAGGGTAGCAGTCATTACACCACTCGGGGCACTGGGTAAAAATGCTAAGATATGTTAAAGCTGACAAAGATTGAAACAATAATCTGAGGAAAAGTATTATGGAGTGACAAATCCAAGGTTGAAACTTTTGGCACTCGATCGAAACGCTATACCGTTCCATGGCTACATATAACCATTATATCACTGCTAAAACAACAAATTTGATGGTATCCTAAGAGTACTGTATGTACTCTCTGTACAATACCTATGATGCATAAAGATACAAAATACAAACAAAATCACCAAAAAGTAAAAAAAAATTGGCAGTGGATTTCGCTCTGTTTAGCCACGGGATACCTGTCAAAATCATGGTGCTTTTCTCCTAGTCTTGTCTGAGACTGAGGGCAGGAACTCTGCAGCCTCTGCTCTGACCTCCTGCAGCAACTCTAAGCCTCACCATAAAGTCCAGGCCATTAAAATTAAAGATGCTGCTTACTGTTGAAACGACATCCAGCCCATTCTCCAACATGCTGTGGGAACAAAGGGGAACAATCTATTTTCCTGATAGAAGCCAACAGTTGGTAAGAGGTTTGAGATGAGTATGTGGATACAATTTGCCTAGAGAGCGCCTGAGGATCAAGCCAGGCCTGACTCACACTGGAATGAGGCTGTCAGCTGGCATTCTGTGGTAATTGCTTCCCATGGCAGGACCCCACCAGCCCGAGAAGAATGTGCACGTCAGGCTCGTCAACCCGGGAATCAATTTTCACAACAGCCCAATCATAATTGTTTTTTAAGGTTGTGGAACTTGTTGCCAATGCTAGCGCAAGCCAAGACCTGATTGATACTCATTGACTGAAGAGAGCAGGGAAGCTGGATCAGGGCCGAACTGGCCCATAGCACAGGGGCCCTAACACAGTTCTTTGTCACTCAAAGAACTGCAGCAACTGTCAGTCCAGCCCAAACTAGGAGGCTCTCCAGGTTTTAGGGAAAGAAAATATACTGCTCACAACAATTAAGGGATACTCCAAAATGAAATACCCCATTATTAAATATCCCCTCATTTTTGTGAGTAGTGTAAAAATAACAGAAAATGTGTCTCTTCCCAATCACAATGATAAATAATATACAGTATTTCAAAGATATGGCATCGACAATGAGCTCTCATGGGTTAACAATTGACAACATGGTAAAACTGCTTTCGAAACATAACTCCAGCACTGGTGTGATGCCCTTTTCTGGTTTCTCATTCAGCATATCCATGTGTATCCCAGTGAATCATGGAATATGGGCAACCACTAGGATTGGGTTTCAAAACTCCAAGAACTGGGGACCCGTTAAAATTAGATTACACTCACTGGTTTCTACTAATACCTGAGATTAGTGCAAAACATGTCTAGAAAGCAATAATTTTATGCTAAGACACTTTCTGCCCAATAATGATTTTCATGATGCAGAGAATACAGACAGAATTAAAAAATTGATTAATAAAAATGGACTTCAGATATAAATATGGATTTGCACATAATTTGTCCCATTTCACTTAAGCAGCACATGACAGGAAAAGCAGCCCAGTAACACGTGAAGAGCACAGAGCTTTTACTCGTTTAGATTTCAGTTGATGTAGCAAGCTTTAAAAACGGCTTGTGTGTTTGTTCATGAGACGAGCGCTGAGCAATGACAAGAAATGTTAGAGTTTGTGATTTCAGTGCAATGGGATCAGTAGTCCTAACTGCAAAATTCAAATCACAACAGTATCCTAATAATTTAAGGGCATTCAAATCAATTATTTAAAGCTACAAATTGCACTCTTATTTATAATTATAAAACCTGAACCTTTCCTTATTTGTTTCCTATATTTTTTGTTTCATTGAATTTTTTTTTTTAATTAAATGGTAAAGAATCTATTTAAAATAAATCATATGTCCAGTGTGGGTATTATCTCCTCACAGCTACAAAGACCTGGGCTCGATCCCATTGGGAGTGGTCTGGGTCCTTTCTTTGTGGAGTCTACATGTCCACCCCTTGTCAATTTTGGGTTTACTTCAGGTGCTCCAGTTGCCTCCCACAGCCCAAAGACATGCATTAGGTTAATTGAGTATGCTAAAGTGGCCCTAATCTGTGTGTGTGTGTATGTGTGTGTGTGTGTGACCTAGGATGGAGTGGCACCGACTGGGCATCGCCTCTCCTTTACTCCTTTACTCCACCTTTACTCCTCTTCCTTGTAAAACAGCTATTCAGTTATTTACTTGAGAATTATTTTGAACTTTAAACTTTATATAGTTTGGTTTTATGTCGTTTATAAGCACAAGGGCAAGAAATTAAGCCACCATTCAGGCTGCTCAGGTGACTGCGCATTTACCAAGCTTTTTGGGCATCCATCACCAAGTTGATTTGTAGCCTTTGGAGGCTTCCTGCCCAGTGCCGGCACATCTCCAGACCCTCTAAAAAATGTCACTTTAGCTAAGGAACAACGTGTGGCATTTTCAGGCAGCGACAATGACACGCTATTATGTGTCCAAAGGAGATAGGACATGGTGTTGTCAGAAATGCATGTCTCTACACATGTATCCATCACACAAGGGCAGATGGCTGGGATCAAATTATTTTCGTGTAAAAGCCCTTGTGAAGTTTGAAACGATTACTGCCACAGATGCTTCTTGCAAGAGGCATAATAGAGGAGCATCTTGGGAGAATCCAGCAGCCATACAGATGATGCCCTCTCTTTCTTCTGCATTCAGCACAACAGAATAACAAGTCAAAGCATTACAGTGCCACAGGGCCCCTAACAAATATGAGATGGAACATCAATGAAATCTATTGTACGTTCTCTCCTGTGCTAGTTCCAACATTGGTTGGCCCGATATAGTTAGCGGCTGAATAAATCTCAGGTACAAATTCAAATAGGCATAGTCTTCAGAATTACACAAAAAAAAGCAAAAATAACCCGATGATGCATGCTGGTTAATATGTAAATATTTCTAACATAAATACATCAATGAGTATGCATCATTAGAGTCTAGTGAGCGGTCTCCACGGAACCTGCCTTCTGTTGCTCAGTCACTAGCTTCATTAGCATTTATCATGCATGCCTTCTCCAAGCCATCTCATCCATTAATATGTACACAGGCCGCTACGCTGTTTATCAATGACTGCAGTAAACGTCCACAACCAGTCTGGTTCACAGTCACACCCTGTCGTTAGAGGTATACATTACATAGTACGGACTCCACAGCACATGCGCTAGGTCCAAATATTTCCTTAGCAAGTCTGTTTCTGCCTCCTATTTGCGTATGGCAGGGAACTACAAAAGCACCTGAGTCAAACAAAACCACCCTGCACCTGCTAGAGTGGCAGCAAGAGATCACAGCGGGGGACAATCCGTGCACGTGTGTGTACATGTTAGGCATTCACTAGAGTCTCTAGTGATTTGATTGTGATTATGTGCGTTATTTAACCCACGGGAGTTAATTAGCTTATCTTTTACACAGAGGTATCTATTGTGTGTATGGACACCATGCTGAGTGCTGTCTTTTTTAAACCAATCAGAGATCTCCGACAGAAAGCGCTGAACGTACCTCTAAATATATCAAGTCATGCGACTTATTTTACATGTGCTAAATTGGACGTTTGAAATAGTGGTCAGGCCGCTTAATGCTATTTTTGTTTTTGAATATCAGCATTGAGGCTGATATTCAAAAATAGTGGAGGAAATGCAGACGCTTTTGTTTCTAGCATTGAAAATTGCAGCTTATAAACTGGAACTACTGAGTGACTAAAGAAAAAAGATGCCAAAAGGCCATTCAGTAAGGGCGGGGCCATTTATGGGAAGATGAAAACTTTGACTCCGTCCAAAATCGCAAAAAGTTCCCGGATGAAGTACTCATTTGTGTAACCATTTTTAAGTATGCAAACAATGCACACTTTTCTATCACATGATTCAACTCGTGAAGCAGAGGCATTTAGAGATAAGGGTGAAAACATTTCAGAAAGTCAAAAGGCAGCCAGTTAAAGGGTAAATAAGATATAACGAGCAAATACTTTGGTTATTACCAGCAAAGTGGCATCATGCAACAGTGCATACTGCACGCTCACATACAGAAACAGTTGAGCAGTGCGTACTCGTTCGAATCTAGTACGTACTGTATAAGTACGTCTTTGTTTCCAGCATTACAACTTGCTGCTATTAACTGGGCCTGAAAACAAAATGATTCTGCTATCCAGTGCACTACTCTAACCTTTTTTTGGGTTTTTATTGCAAGTACATTTACATGTACGACATTTAGCAGACGCCCTTATCCAGAGCGACTTACAACTGATACAGTCTTAAAATTCAAGCAATATTGGGTTTAGGGCCTTGCTTAAGGACCCAACTGTGGCAGCTTGACAGAGGTGGGATTTGAACCCTGGACCAACAGGCTAAGCTACCGCAGTCCCCCACGTATTCACACATATTTGTTTTTTACCCCAAAAACTAAAATATGCTGTTATCTGGTAAGAAATGTTGTTACGTATAATAAGTGTATTTCTAGCTTTAAAAAGTGTTATTTTAAGTTTACCAATTTAGTCTCATTTATTATTAGAAGTTTTATCAGTTGCGAAAGTAAACTATATCTGTTGACCACTAGTACAAAGGAGTTTAAGAAAGCTCTCTGATTGATGATAGACCTTATATTTTTAAGTTGACACAGTAATATTTCCACTTCTATTCCAGTCACACTGTATAGCACTGTCCGACTGGAGTTGCTAGCATTTTGCACGTGTGGGTCCATCTTTAACTTTTGTCCTCCGACTGTACCTTATTGTGTCATTAAAGAAGGTGACATAGACCTCTGTGGATGTGACACAGGGAAACAGTCAGCCTTCCTCACATCTCAAATCGCCATGTTCCTTATCTGTGTACAGAAACGACTCGGGCGAGATGGTGTCATTACCTCCTGCACATGCTCTGTGGCACTCCCCAGGGAGAAGTTCATGTAGCGCTGACATTCCGCTTAGATCCTCCACACGACTAGTGCAGCCCACTTTGTAGTGCCTAGCCCAAGCCAGAGTGCAGCAGCTGTCACACAGAATGGCCCAGTAATTGCCCTTAACTCAGCTGTTTAGGGAAGGACAGGGTCAGGGGTGAGATGTTGTTCCCTGGGAAAACCACTGGCAGAGAAAAAAGCTGCTAAACATTCCATGAGCATTCCAATTGACAGAGCTCATTAATATTTCTCCTGATGCCTGTCAGTCTGAAACTCCCAGCTTTACCACCTCGGCCTCCCGGTCTCAGCTCCTCATACCCAACAAGACCCTCCTCCATTAGTCCCATAAACAAGAAGGTAAAAAGGATCAAGGTTATATGCTACCAGGCAGAAGATTGTATTATTACCATCTGACAGGTGTCTTCTTGTAAATATACTACCCAGGCACATGTAGCACATCAGCAGCCTGGGCTGGCTTTATTGTGATCCAAATTAGAGTGGGATTGCGTGCACATCGCAACACTACCTCATCAGAATCTTAAGTATCTACGCAAAGCATGAGCTTGTTTATTGGGGAGCACTGGCGGTGCCTGATGAGCGTCTCATTATCTCCACACCAGCCGAACACACTGTGTGGAGCATAATCAAAGCCTGGGGGTACGTATTAATTATCCTTTTGAATAGTGATGAAATTTTAAAAAGATCTCCTTAAGGCTCCCAATCACTGGCAGATGAAACAAAGCTCGGCGCAGCTTGCGCACCGAGGCTCACATGTGTTTTTACATCTGTTCAGGATATTTCAATTTGATGCTCAACAAGCTGAACCTGAGATTAAAGGATCATATGTGTCAGCCACACAAACATCACTTCCAGAGTGAACAAGAGCGTTCCAGCACAGCCAGGAGAGAGGCATAGCCTGCCTCAGACAACACAGACACAATGGTGTGTGTGTGTGTGTGTGTGTGTGTGTGTGTGTGTGTGTGTGTGTGTGTGTGTGTGTCTTTGGGATGTCTGAAAATCAGGGCTGATGTGATGCCTCTCATGTTTGAGTTGTCGAGGAAGAAATCTGTCTTTTTGTGTCTCGTGATTTGCTTTTTAGAAATATTCATGAACCTTCTTTTTTAGGAAAGTGCTGCCTTTAATGAACACATATTAGAATTGTTTCAGCATCCATATTTAATGGAGTAAGACTTCATTGGTGAACAATGTTAGTTTGTAAATACTTAAAAATCCTCTGAAAACACTGCTGCACTGCAATGATATGACAGCTATGGAGCAGATGGATCTGCCCAGTCCTAGTCTTGTGTACGGATGTGTGTATTAAAAGGGAGGGGAAAATACGTACACGAAATGTGAGTGTTTCATTTGCAGCTGGCCGGCAAAGTGTCACATGCTTAGCACAGCTCTTCGGAGAGTGAGTTTGCGTGTCTTCCTCATGTCCATGTGGGTTTACTCTGGGTACTCTGGTTTCCTTCCACATTTCAAAGACATGCATTAGTTTGGTCACTCTTAATTGGCCCTTTACTAATGTGTTGATGTAATATCATGTCAATCGCCATGGCAATGTGGCAAAAACACTAAATAAAACTAATAAACAAAAACCCTAACATCTACCATTTACAAGACACCTTTATCCAGAGTGAATTAGAATAATTCTGATTAGTAAAGATGTAGGGTTGTTTTAAAGGGCTCAATCTGTTGCTACTTGTCAATATTAGAGTTTGAACCAGAGCTTAAACCACAGAGCCATCTCCCATGAACGGTAAGGAAAAGGCTTAGGTCTCTTGTATCATGTGATAAACTGTACTGGTGAAATATTAATCAAATAACTGACATGGCAACTGACACACACTGCTCTGGGCAATGTTCTGCTGGGAATCCTTCAAGCCTTGGGTCCCGACATTCACGTTGAAGTCACTACCTACACAGTTAGTACATTACCATGAGTTTAATAAAGTCATAGTTGGATTACAGCGGTTATCTGATTATTCAAGCTGTCATGAATACAACATACTCTGATCTAAAAATCTGACAAGAAAATGCAATAAAGGCAGATTTAAGAAGGATAAAGCTGGATTTTATCCCAGTAATCAGATTACTGTTCATCAGTCACTCCATTTCAAACGTATTCCCAGTCCGTGCAGGTGCGCCACCCAAACCCAGCACGGTTGCAAGGTCCACCTATTTTAGTATATACTTGAGCAAATACTAAGCATTTTATTATTTTATGTTAAATTTTATAGTTAATTATCAAGTGTGATTTTTGAGGCATTATTGGCCACTTGCATTATCATCACAACAAAAACAGAAAAAAAAAAGTTTTTTCAGATACGAGGACCCAAAATACTTCTAAATAAAGTGACATTTTAAAAAACGAAGCGTGTGCTTTGACAGGCAAAAACACAGTGATTGCATCAATTTTGGCATGTGCACCCTCGTACTCGAACCGATGATTCAGATTTGCACTTCATTTGGTGCCCGACTAGAATTGACTAAATAAACAATAAACACAACAGACACAAAAAAATAGATTGAAAGTTAAAGTAACGAGCCAGTTTTGAAAATGCAGTGAGCAGAAAGCGTAAACTTTTTTTTAACAGTAGTGAGTAAAAGGAAAAAGTAGAACATTCCAGAAGTAGAAATACCTAACAAAAAAAAAAACACTTTGTTACCTAACACCTCTGGCAGAAAACCTCTAGAAACATTGTTCCTCACAGGATAATAGCACTGCTTTATATGCTGTCAAATAAGGACAGAAACTGCCTACAACAAACGACAAAGCATCTACATCAGGTGCATGAGAAGGCCACTTTGTGTGAACGTAGCCCTGGAGTGTTTACAGTGTCATGAATGAGCTTATCTGAAAATCTTATTTTATAAGGAACCTGTATTAAAATGTGAAAAAAGGATACATGCCTCCATGCATGTGCATAGTGAAGGCAAAGACTGACCTTTGTGAAGCACTGGAGGTAACATCCACACTCAGCCAGCTCTTCCACTCCTGCCCTGAAACGTCCTCTCCACAGAGGAACCGCTTATCTATGCTAGCAAAAAAAAAAACTCATATTCAACCAGGTCAAAACAGCTTCCTCCATGCCTCTCACTCTGCACGCCAGGGGCTGCCAGTTCTATTCCTGGAAGTTCATAGTGGAGCATGCTGCAAAAGGATACATACAAAGCTAGGAAATTACCTGGTGTCTTTGAGCAGAGAAATCATCAAACTCTGCTGGACTTCTATCCTTCTGCATTGGAACTGACAAACAAAAGACTTGATCCATGTGCTAAGTTAACAATATTGCATGCAATTCTTTAAAACTTTTGATTTGATGTGATTTGTCCGTCCAGTGTCCGCTCCCATGTCCATTTAAGAGAGTCTGAATGCTGCTTGATACGGAGCAGCGAACCTAATTGTGACAGGCCCAATGAGCAGGTGAGGCCACAAGCAATAACAACTAATGAATACCAGATCAGCCACAGCATAATCAGTCCTGCAGCAACTCAAACTCCATACTCCTCAAACCGAGCTTTATTCTACACAGAGAGTTTAGACTATTAACACAGTAGGGGATAAAACTCCAGCTGTCAAGCTCTCACCCTGTCTCCGTTTGTCTTTCCTCCTCTCTACTTCATGCACAAACGCAGCACTTGCAAGAGACTCTTCCATTTTGTCAAGTTGTTGGCAAACCTGTCACCCTCACCTGGTGAAAAGCAAATTATTTATTTATTGGAGTTTAACATAATTAGAGGCATTACCATGGCGCTTGGCAGTGACACCTTTTTATGCAATCAAGTGCCAAAGAACGAAGAGTTAAGACATGCCAGTAGGAAGTGAGCAGGTTCTCTTTTTTTTAAATCTCTAATAAATTTAAATGGATAGAGGAGGTTCTTACTGCTGCTTCCCCTAGGACTGGGATACAAAAGACGAGGATGGGGGCATCTTTTTCTACAACAGTTAGAGTTGTTTTTTTCCCCTTATGTAAAGTACACCAGTATAAATGTTATCTGTTGTGCCTGAGCAACGAATGCAAGAAGGTGATTACAGGTATGCGCTGCGTAACGACCACCTCACAAGAAAATGATGCAAATGATACAGAAATGCAACTGAGGCCATGGAAGGAAACCGTCCACACAACATCCGAAGCCTGAACTGTTCTACCCATCACCTCCTCCAGAGAATACACAAAACAGTGGTTCTTCTGTTATTAGCACACAGTATTACTCACACACAGTGAAGAACCAAAATCAAATGTGTGAATGATGGAATATAAACATGAATAAACCTACCTCGCTGGCTGCACACAAGCAAGAGGGAATGAGGTGACTGGAAGAAACACTCATTTAAAGAACAGACAATGCAACTTTTAAAATCTTTAAACACTTAGGTAGGTAAATCCAGCACGGTGCTACTAGTAGGAAGTCAAAGCAGTCAAATGACCAGACTTTGGCACTTCTAGCTATAGGTAGGCGAAGTCAGCATGCTACATTTTTTGTTGTTTTTAAAGAATGATCTGCTGAAACCTGTAGTAAACCCACACAAACACACGGAGTAAATCCAATGTATGGTCGTTACCCTGCACTTACCCGTATTGATACTGGAGCCTTATTTTCTCAAACGTCATTAAACAAAAATGAATTCATCTGCACAATTTGAGTAAATGCCATAATTCTGACATTTATACAAAAATATTTCTTCGTATAGCCTTATAAAGTGCACTCACACCCTTACAGACCATCACACCCACACCCTTACAGACCATCACACCCACACCCAAGTGGGGGCTCGATGTCAAAAAAGAATAGAGTTCTTCATTTCTTTGAACAAAAACAGGGTGTAAAAGAGCTTAGCTCAGGTACAATATGGTCAACCTCCAGTGAGTTTGCTAAAAGTAGCATTTGTCATCCACCATTTGCTGCCTGGGGCCTCTGACAGGCTCAACGTGGCATATTAAAAACAAGTTGATGGAACTGAAAACAATGCCGGTGCAAAAGAGATTGCAGCGTTTTACATCTTCTGTAAGCAGCTGCTTCAGGGACAGTTTATGTGCTAGATACAACGGTTCTTTGACATTGTCAACTTCTGTCACGTCGCCGCAGTCAGTCTGCGATCACGGCACAGCTGAAACCACGATTCCACCTGCACGTTCTTTAGGCGGTGGTTACAGAGTGCAAGTCGACTCGCTTTTTTTGTGCGGAATGTCTCGGGGCCTTTATGATAATGAATCTTCCCCCACTAAAACATTACAATAAATAAAACATGGCATTCCAACAATGTGTGTGTGCAAGTATCTGTGGATGCATGTACCACTGGTGTAGTTCTGTTCATTTGCTAACAGTACACACTTTATCAGTCGTTCTCGTACACACCTATACAGTTTAGTGAATAGCTCAAGTGGGACTAGGTTCATTCAAATATACTCGGCAGCAATTAAAGTACAATTTATAATTAAAGGTGGAACGTTGAAATTCGGGCGTTAGGTAAGTGCTAACGAAACATTCCTGCACAAATTAGATAGTAAACTAAAATGATTCAAATGTCTGCTGCGGCTTTTACCGAAGCCACTAAATACTTAAGCTAGGATTGTAACATGTTGAACTATTACATTACATCAAATTTCAAAAGTATTATTGCATACATAACTGTAAGACTAAATTGTTTATTATGTTGTTCTTCATTACACAAAATGTTGCGCAATAAATTACACAATAAATAAAAACATTATTTCCGGGGCATCACTGTGGCTAAGGTGGGTAGCACCTCTGCCTCACAGCAAGAAGGTCCCAGGTTCAATCCGAGGAACGAGCGGCCTGGGTTCTTTATGTGGCAAGTCTGTATGTCCTCCCTGTGTCTGTGTGGGTTTACTCCGGGTACTCTGTTTCCTCCCACAGTCCAAAGACATGCTTATTAGGTTAATTGGTGTTTCTAAAGTGGCCCTTAGTGTGTGTGTGTGTGTGTGTGTGTGTGTCCTACGATGGATTGGCACTCCATCTCAACCCTGTGCGGATTAAGCGGAAAATAATGAATAAATGGAATATTATTTCCTTGGACCGCCTTAAACTAACGATTTGATTGCATTGTTTCGATAACATTTTGACCTTTAAAGGTATTTTTACTTACATTAAATTACAGCCCAGAAAAACTATTAACACAGAGTTTATTTTGTAATAAAGTGTTGAATATTTGATGTAATTTATTAAATAATGTTTCCCAGCGTTCATCCCTCCCCCCACTTCACTCCCTAGACACGCACTTTCTCAGAAAAGATCTAAATAAAAAAATCAGAGAATGGTTTCTGCTGAATGTGTATTTATGAATATTCTCGGATTCCCATAGTAAAACGGTGAGTTCCTGTAATTACATTCAATTCTGGATAAGATCTTGTATTAACAATGTGTCTCAAGCCACTCTGTAAAGTCTTCTTCAGCACATCCAATGACTTTCAATTTAGGGGGTTACGGGGAAAATTCTGGGTTGGATAATCCACATGTGAAAATGATTCCTCACTCTCAGAACCACTGCTTCACAATCTGAGCCCCCTGAATATTGATTTTGTCCTCCTGTAATATACACGTGCCATCGTGGAAGAAAAATCAATTGATAGGACAGCCTGGTCGTTCATTTAATTGTCACATACCTTGCTGAGCCTTGACTTGACCAACTTAAGCAAGCCTAGATTGTAACATTTCCTCCAGAGGCTTGTACAGTGGGTATTCAGCATGATAGGAACATCGCATTCGCTTCGTACGCTTCCTTACTTACAATGACACGCAAATTTTCTCAGTAAAGCTGGACTCATCAGATCACATTTTTTTCAACCATTATGCTCACTAGCAACTTGGGGGCTTTTTCCCTTATTAGCCTCAATAACATGTGGTTTTCTTATGGCTACACAGCTGTTTAGACGCAGTCCTGTGAGTTCTTGTCACACTGTGTGTGGAGATGCTCTTACTTTCACTATTAACCACAGCTGTAAGTTCTACTGTAGATTTGTTTTTTTCTAGGATTTGACTTCGCCAAGCATTTTAAGTGATTTCCAGTCATTCAAATTGTTTTCTGACCACATTTCTTCCTCGATAGTGGCAGTTCACCAAGATCCTTCCTGAATTTAATATTGTGCTGGACAGTTAATCCCACTTCCAGTCATGTCAGCAATCTCCATAGTTGTTTTCATTGCTAGACGCGCGACAATGGTTTGACCATTCCGAAACCCACTTACATCCTTTCTTGACCACAGGATAAGACTTCTGAGATGGCTGATTAAGAAAAAGAGAAGCTACATTAGCTAGGGTTAAACAAATAGTTGTCCAGCTACTTATTTTTGTTAAAAGGCAGGCAGTGTATATTACAGATATGTAGCATAAAAATCTGCTGCTGAATCCTGATTTTGTGGGTTTAGGACCTTGCTCTTAGACACAATCGTGACTGCTTGGAAGTGCTGGAAGTTCATCCTGGATGTTCTGGTCCCAGAGTATATTATCATAACTGTTGCATCACTACAGTCCCAGTGATGATGCTTACCCTGACCAAAACAATAATGCATTAATTGATCTATAGTTGCAGCTCCTATGCAAACAAAAGGATGTAGGAACAATGGCAGTAAAACCTGTTTTAAAGAGAACAAAATCAAATATGTTACTACTGTAATTCTTTAACATGACCGACATTCATATTTACCTTGTGTTGTAGCAGGTCGACATTTGCTGGAAGAACTTAAGTACATAAAGCTAGCCAGACAATAGTTCTGATTATTCAAGGCTAAATAAACCCCTTTTATTTTTATCTTCATTTGCGTACAGATGCTTTTGTTCACTGGGCTATTCCCCAACTGCAAGATAATTTCTTTGTTTTCACAAGAATTTGTGGTCACAGTTTGCATGCCCTCCTCAGTTAGTGCTCAGGTGCTTGCAATGAAGCACTGCACAGCCTCTCTGGCTCAGCTCAGCTCAATCACATCCACCCCCAGGCTGTAGGTTTGTGCATCAAAGGAAGTTTGCACCATGAAGCAGTTGGTTAGAAGAAAAAGATGAAACATTGATTAAATTTTTTTTTTCCTAGAAGTGCTGTAGTTTTGAGAGGTTAAAAAAACTGAGTGAGTTTGTCAGGAAAACTGTAGTGAAGCTATAAAAGGCTTAAGAGCACACTGGACTCTAGTAAATTATTTGGTGATTTACTGTTATGCAATCAGAATTAATGGCACCCTTCAAAAAACAAGCAAAAAAAAGACAAAAAATGTTGTTTTAATTATCTGAATCTTACAACCTTTTATTAAACAATATGCATTATTAGAAAATAAATCTGTAACCAAAAATGCATTTAAAAAAAAGTCAGAATATGCAACTCTAGAAATTTATTAGAAGTTTATTAAAATGTTAAGGAACTTCCTATCTCACTTGTAAAAGTGTATACTTTTGGGTTTGAGAAAGGTGCTATATAAATATGAGTTTTGTTGTTGCTGTGATTTAACACAAGCCAAGCTTTTCAGCACAAATGGATTATTAGAGAATACACAAAAAATTAAATTTCCTCAGATAAACGCTATAAAAATAGCAATATACACAATATGTATTAAGCCAAAATAAATAAATAATAACATTACATTAAGCTGCAATGAAGCTGCCTTTAACCCTTTGAGGACCAAAGGACATTTGTTCCATACTTTTAAATGGACGCCAAATGTGATTGAAACAACCTATGGTCCTAAAGTGAAAAAAAAATGTGGTGTTTCTTTCTTAACCCTTTCAGGACTGTAAGCTGTTTCAATCGAATTTGGCGTCCATTTAAATAAATGGTTTTCAAAGGATTAAGATGATGCAAGATTACTTGCTCCAACACTGTGGTAAACAAAAAAAGTTTGCCAAAAATCAAACCTCCTTTTTTGAAGATGATAGCAATGTGGCATTACCAAGTCCCAAAACAACAATTAACCTTTGACTAAAACCACGTACTATGGTCACAGAAAAATAATACAAAAGCATACAAAAATAATAATAAAACTCACACAAATAGCATGATTGGAATAAAAGAAGACGGTTATAAAGATAATGAAACAAATCGCCTCTGGTTAGTATTGTGGATCTGTGGTTTAAAGGTGTTTCAATCAAAGGCTCTGCAAACCTTTTTCAGATATGTGGCACCATGGATCCCATGAAGGACATGTTCAAAAAGGTTCTAGGAAACTCCAAGAAGAAACTCCAAGAGGAAGATTCAGAAAGGAAGTGACAAAAGGTCAAATGATGAGGCTAGGACGATGTGAAGAGTTTGTAAAAACATAAATCTGCATCCAAAATTTTTAACAGTACTTTCTTTGTAAGCAAATAAACAGAGCACAGACACAACACAAAACTATTTTTGTTTAAAAGCTGAACATTTTGGCTTAGTGAAACACGCGTTAAATAAATGCAAACAATTTAAACGACGTTTTTCATAACTAGAGGAACAAATTATGCAATCACTTAGTGTCGAGGAAAAAATTACACACTCATCAAGTAAAATGCATTTCTAAAACAAAAACTGACAAGTCTAAATACGCAAAGTATTTTGGAGTTAAAACGGCAGTGCTTGGAGACTTCAACAAGCTGTTGGACTTGGATAATTTTATACAAGACTGTTGTCAGCTGAAACAAAGGAATAGGATTATAACATTTCTTCAAGAAGTGTGTGTGGCAACATTGGTAAGGTGTTCCCAGTCAGCTGACTCTAAAACTTTAAATCAAAAACAGATCAAAAATAGCTATGAAGATTCAATTATGATTTTGCTTTGGCCTAAGACATGATGCTGGATGTTTTGTCTGGTGCTGATCACTGAGATTTCATGTCAGATAAAGGTCATGTCATGTGGAGCTCCACAATGTTTCCCTGAACACAGTAATTTTATATTTTCTCTATTTGATCTGGACAAAAGGTTATTCATTAAAATAATATGTTTGAATCTTTTTGAGGTTTGAGGTATGAATGTTTAGCCATTTTTTAGAACAAAAAAATTTGGTTATTTGCTTCTTTATCACATATTGGTAACTGTCATCTAATAGAAACTCAAGCTATTGAGAACTGGAACAAGTAAATTGTAAATTTAGTGATAATGAATAGAAAATGCTGCTGGCCACATTCTTGTCTCATAATATTAAGATTTATTAATTCTAAGGTTTACTGTACAAAAATAAACAGGCAACATTTCTCTTTTGTAAAGCTTGCAACACATAATTTTACCCACTGAACTTACACAGTTCCTGATGGCAGGCATATACTGCCAAATATGTCACATTTGTAATTTTCTTCTTTACTTACGGGACACTGTATTTAGCCATATCTCCCAGCCAAATGTTGTAGCCATTAAACCACTGCAGTCCTTGGAATCTGTAGTGATCAAAAGTGATCGGTGGGACGGTGGTGGCCTAGAGGTTAAGGTACTGGACTCTGGACCATAAGGGTTCAAATCCCACCTCTGCCAAGCTGCCACAGTCGGGTCCTTAAGCAAGGCCCTTAACCCACAATTGCTTCTATTGTAAAAATTGTACGAGTTGTAAGTCGCTCTAGATAAGGGCGTCTGCTAAAATACCGTAAATGTAAATACCGTAAATGATCAAATCTTACAGTTACAAGCGGGCACATTGCCCCAATTTTACAAGGTACAAGAAAACAAAAGAGGGTTAAAGTGAAGTTTTGCAAGAAAAAATGCCTTACGTGTTTCTTTTATTAATCCTTTCAGAACCATAGGTTGTTTCAATCGCATTTGGCATCAATTTAAAAGTATGGGACAAATATGTGCCTTGGTCCTCAAAGGGTTAATGGCCTAGCTCAAGGGCACAGCAGAAGAAGCAAAGCTGTGAACTTAAACCCTGGTCAACAGTCCAGTAGCATAACCAGAAGACCAGCACTGAGAAGAATAGAATAGAAAGTCAATCTGCCAATGATGCATGTGACGCATGCTTAGTCTTTAATAAAACATACAAACTGTATTAAATGCCGCAACCAGCCAAAACTGGTCTGTAATTTAATCAGATGTCATAAAGTTATCTGCACGTCAGAAATCCAGTCAACAACATGCTGAATAATGTGATGTCATTGTGCTATTTACAGTCTCTGCATTGCATATAAATGCAATTCATCATGACAGATGATATTATTAAAACACTGCAAAGTGTAAATCTTATATTTTGCTATAGTTGTTGCTTTTTTGTGCATTGACTAAATAAGTTGCTTTAAGATAAAAGCGTCCAGAGAAAATACTTCACACATTAAACCAAGCTATTTCCACTTTACTTTTACAGTTGACTTTTAGGCTCCCAAACACAATAACAGCCACTGAATGTTGAAAAAATTGAATATATGAGCTTGAAATATAGTTCATAAATACCACTACTTCAGATGCTAACACCTTATCATTTTCAAACTGCAAATACTTTATGTCTGGTCAAACAACAAAATGATTAAAAACAAAACAAACCAGTATGAAGGACAAGGTAAGACAGGTTAACCTGGAAAGTTTGAAATACATACCATGCTCATGAACTTTATAAGGTGCCTCTTAAAAGTTGCTACTGCATGTGTTTGTTTTCCTTCCTCGTCGGGCATGACAGGAAGTATCACGTGGCAGAAGCAGATCCTACCTGCTCTGGATTTTTTTGATGGCATCACACTAAAACATAATGAAAATCTATTATGCAGACACCTACATTAATCTTTTAAATCAGCCTTTGACTTAACCCATATCCTCGCTTACGGTGGGCTGTGACGCTGAAAGGAGCCTCCATCGATCCTATACACCAAACTCCATTTGTTAGAAAAGTAAGAGTGCCCTCCTTTGACCGTACAGTGTTTTGCACATCGCCAAAACAGACCTGGATGGACTAATATGAAAAAATGTGCAGTTTGAGAACACAAATTGTCTATTGCAAATATGGTTGAAATGGTTATGGTTTCTGGGAAAACGTATAATTACATTTGTCATTTGTTTGTATCCACATACTGCATACATTGCTATGCCATACAACCCAAAATCAGAAAGGGTCGGTTTCTTCATTTTATTTTTTATTTCTTATATTTACTGTGCCTCTTATTTAATTGCAAACAGTACAAACCCAATGTATTTCAAGTTTTGTCTGGTCAGTTTCATTTCAATTGTTACTAAACATCTATTCCTGTATTTCAGGCCTGCAACACTTTCCAAAAAAGTTCAAGAAAGCTGGGAGAAAAGGACGACGAGGATTAGAATAAAGTAAAGTCAGTAAAGAAGTAAAGTAAGGTAGTATAGAACAAGCGCACAGGCCTAATCTAAAGGCATGTAAGCTGCCTCAGACAGCACTGCAACAAGAGCTATTATTAATCAATAGCTTATATAACGAAATTAATAAAGGATTATTTTGTCAATACATTTGCAAATGACATTAAATTTACTGTTAAAAACAGCCTTATGTTAACCATGTAAACCATCAAACTTCTCTGAGCTCAGAGGCATCAGAGATGGACCATCACACATTGGAAATGTGTATTGTGTTTAGATGAATCAGTATTACTAAACGAGCTGTAAGACAGCTGCAGTACATCCAGAACGCTGCTGCTCGACTCCTGACTAAAACCAGAAAGTACGACCATATTAGTCCTGTACTCAGGTCTTTGCACTGGCTTCCTGTGGCTCAGAGAATAGACTTTAAGACAGATCTACTGGTGTATGAGTCTCTCCATGGCCTAGCACAGAGTACATCTCTGACATGTTGGTCCCATATGAACCATCTCGGACACTAAGAACATGAGACCTTTTTACGGTTTCCAAAGTCAGGACTAGACATGGTAAAGCAGCGTTTCAGTTTTAGGGGGCTAAAATCTGTAATAGTCTCCCTGAAGATGTTAGGCTGTCCTCTACTATAACAATGTTTAAGTCCAGGTTAAAAACTGTTCTCTTTAGCTGTGCATATGAAACCTGATTGTGTTTTTACCTGCACTCCTGTTTACCTGTTTTTGACGGTGTTTTATTCGTACTTTTAACTTTGTTTATTTTATTTTTTTTATTTCATTATTATTGTGTTTTTATTCTGTAAAGCACTTTGAATTGCCTTCTGTGATGGCAGCATTAATGTGGGAAAGTACATTGAGATTTTAGAGCAACATAAGATGGATATATTTTTTTATGACATCCATGCATTTTTAATAAGACATTGAAAACCCACGTGCTACACACATTACATCTGTATGGTTTTTGGAGAAGATGGTACTGTTACTGGACTGGCCTGTCTGCAGTACTGAGTACTCAGTATTCAACTTCTTTGTCACTTCTCGGTCACCACCATAGCTCTTCTGCTCCATTCGGATCAGACTGGAGGGGATTTGTTGCCTTGGGCGCCAACATCCTGTCAATGCTTTGTGGTTTGTCCGTCGTCAAACACTTATTTAGTATTAACTCACCCACAGCTGACCAGGAGGACTCCTCAAGGCTTGCTGTTTAAAAGATGATCTGACTTCATAACAATTTGTCCTTCGGTAAAGTGACTAAGGTCTTTAATCCTCTACATTTCTCACGTACCGAACAAATATAGACTATGAGATCTAACTGTTCACTTACCATCTTACATATTCCAGAGATGAACATGTGCTGATGAAACCACATCATTTGTAAACCAGTCTGCCCATGTTTTTAATGTTTTGTTGGTTTATTTGGAACACTATGCTAATATTGGGTTTCGCCTCCCTTTTGTTTTCAAAACAGCGTCTTCGTTGCATTGGTTGTACAAGATGTTGGGATATTCCTTTGAGACTCTGCTACATGCTGACATGAATGCATCAGGCATTTCCTGAAGATGTTTCAGCTGCACTGTCATGCTGTGACTCTCCCATGCACTGCATCCCAAAGGTGTTCTATTGAATTCAGATCTGCTGCCTTGGAAGGCTACTGAAGAACAGTGTCATCTTCGTAATACCAGTTTAAGATGTCTTTTGCTCTCTAACACTGTGTATTAACATGTTGGAAGTAGCCATTAGAAAAGTGGCAAATGACGTTCAAATAAATAGTATATGATTATAAACACAGCAGTGGCATAGAGATCTTCAAACAGTAGTTTGATCCGCAATTATCGGCACCCCTGGTAAATATGTGTACAAAGGTTTATAGGGGGAAAAAAGCCTTTATTTGAAGTAGATTTTGTCTAAAAGACAATAAAATTATTCTCATAAAAACCACATGTGCTGGAAATAAAGAAATGTAATACTTTGTGCAGAGTGTCAAATTAGTCTAGTCTAGAGTCGAGGGTACCTGGGGCTAATCCAAATGCAAAGGGTACAACATGGGAACAACCCTAGAAAGGGTGCCAATTTTACAGGACATTTCATTTTAAATTTGTTCTAAAGCATCCTTCTGAGCGGAACATTTACACCTACCTATATATTGTTCGATTATTTTTGTTAAAATGATATCCGTTGTATATAGCTATATGTAGATGTAGATTTTCTTTGCTGTTTTCCTGTTTTTAGATTTCCATTGCTCTTTTGTGGAAACTCCCAAACCGGCCATTTTGCGCACCTTTTAATTTTACCATTTGTATCACATTTCAGTGTTTATTACCAAGCCCAAATGCCGCGTTAATCGAACAAAATCGAACACTTATCCAGGATGTGACACAGATCACATTCTCTATCACTCTACCGGCTGAGGTAAATAAGTCACTGGCTGGACATTGCTACGCTAAGGTCCGAGATAGCTACCGCTGTGTTAGAAGAGCTTCAAACACTTTTAAAAGTGCAGTATTCCAAAATAGCTACAGTATTGCAAGATAGCAAGACTGCACTAACCAGGGATTTCGCTAAGCTGAAGGTCAAATTCCCCAGTACGAAAGGTACTGAACATTCTTTGTCGGCATGCTCAGACAAAACAATCACACTGCATGCTAAATCTGAACTGCTAAATGAAGAGGTCAATCGGCCGGTCTCGAAGTCAAAAGATCAGATGAATTATTTTCGTTACCACTGTGGAACAAGGACGTTGTTTCAACTCCTGTTGTGGTTCTTCTGTGTAAGCTGTTTATCTTTTGATCATGTCCCTTGTGAAATACTTCAAAGTCGTTCTTTCAATGATTAGGACTGCTTTCTGAGAACTGCTTTGCTAGATAAAATACAAATGTGTAGCCACAAAGTTCTCAGTAACGCCTTATTTGTTGGATAACTTTTGGAAACTGATCTACTGACAAACTAAAACAAAAGGATTTTTTTTTCATTCAAAATTAACTTATTTAAAAAAAACAAGGGAGCCCAAGACTTGTACAGGTTTGTATACATTTACAGGTTTAATATCCAGTCAAACTCAAACACACAAAGTGTCACTTAGTGGCATAATAAACATATTTTTATACACTTTTATAGAGCTATTTACTAAAACACGCATAACTAAGCACACGTCAACCATTATTCCCTTTAATAACCAAGGTCTTTTTACAATTATTATTAAAATTGTATTAAATAATAATGGACAAATCTGTTCAAATTTTGCGACCAGTCAGCGCTGTGGGTTCATGACCAGAGGTGGGTGTTTAAGAGCAGAAGTGAATCATCTGTGTGTGTCTCTGTGTGTAAGTATAACTGTCTAGGGCGGTCATGTGCTTGCTTTGCTCATCAGTTCACCTTGTGACTAGAGATGGTTCTAACTCAGTTGATGAGTTTCGAGATTTTTGTGCAAGTGTACACATTTCTTCTGTTTATTTGCTACAAGTGTAAATGATGTTGCCTGTCCTATTGTAGGTATTACTGCTTTGTTTGTTCCCCCACTTCATTCATATTTAAAGGATTTAGCAGACATCCAGAGGGACTTACATGTGAGAAAACTTTACAGTCCAAGCAATTGTGGGTTAAGCTCTTTGTTTAAGGCAAGGACCCAACAGTGGTAGTGGTAGGATTTGAACCTTTTGGTTATTATTCCATTTTTTTAACAGCTAAATCACCACTACCTGTACATTCTCTCTAATCTGTAACTTGTGTTGTAGCCAAAACCGTTATAGCCGAGTCAGAGTCACAAGACCTAAACAGGAAGTGGCCTAGGCCTTTTTTTTTTTCATTAAAAAGAAAAAATAGTGAGTTTGTAAAATATAACATTAAATTATATATAACTTAAAATAATGACTAATTACTATATTATATTATGTAGTCAAACTAAGGCAATGTAACTTTTGGAAGCAAATAATTGTGATGATGTTTTCGTTGTTCTATCAAACTTAATCAGGATCACCCGAAAATAAAGTCACCCGAAAATAAACGACTAAACCCACTCTACCCATTTATATTGTTAAATGTGAAAACACAATATTAATTCCAGAATTTGTGGATGTGGTAAAATAAATAAAATAAATAAAATAAAGGGTGAAAATGCACACAAAGTCTAACATGAAAAAAAACCTGTTCATTGATTGAATGTTAAATGTCGAGCATGTATTAATTAGGCATGTTTAAATGGATGTAATATGCAATAACAATAGAAAAAGTTCAGTTTATTCTGTTTATTATGAATTTACAATAAATTACAAAAGATTTAGAATAACAATGTATGCTTCTACTTCTTTTCTTATGAAAATACCATTAATGTTTACATTACAGTACCCTAACAAGACTATGGAACTATGATGTCCAGCCACTGTCCACTTCAGCTCCGTATTCACAGAGCGTAAAACAGGTTTTTAAAAGCACTTGCCTGTACTTAGAGAACAATGTAGCCTGGTTTTGTCTGAGAACTCTCTGGAACCACATTGTCAGATGTATCAAGAGAGTAAATGCAATACAGGCTTTTATCTATGGCAAGACCACAATCATGTGCCCCTTCCGCTATGTGTGTAGGTTGAATATGATCCAAGTTTTTATCATCTGTGATTTCAGTTTTTGCCTCATAGCACACCTCAACTTCTGTTATCTGGTATTCTTCATGTACGTGTGTGAAGCTGCTCAGCTGCTACAATAGAAAAAGCCATGATTGTGAGTGTGCCAAGCAAAAGTAGCACGTTGTGTTGGTGCTGGACTTACCAGGATGTCTTTAATGCTTAAAATTCTCTTCGGCGTTTGCATAGGATCTGGAATTATAGGAAGGACATGTCTTCTTACCCTTTGTGGAAAGAGATTTATGACTTCAGCACATCACGCTCGGTAGTGCAATATGAGTGTAATGAGCATAATCTGCAAAGGTCAGTGAGACTTACCGCTTTTGTGTTATTGCACAGACGAGCAGAAAACCTGCCACTGGCAACACAGCTATCATCAGATAATGTTTTATGTTAAATGGTGTCACTGTGATGCAGAGCCCTTGAAAAAGAAACACATTTAAAGTTTTATCACATTTATTCATGACCCACTGTAAATATGAATAAAGCATTTCTATAATGGATACAGTTTAATACAATCCCAAAAGACAATCTGGCACCCTGGTGGCTCTATCCCACCACTGTGGTGAACCGGGATCAAGGCCCAGCAATGCCTTCTGGCCAGGTTGGGTATGATACAGGCACAATTGTGTGTATTGGGGAAGGGAATGCTGAGAAAAGGCACTATGACAGCACCTCATAGCCCTGTAATGGACTGGCTCCCCATTCAGGGTACATTCATTCTGCAGATAGGAACCACTTGCAACAATGACCAGGATAAATTGTGAAAAAAAGACACCAAGTAGACAATTATACCATATTCCCAATTTCTATGAGGCCAAAGGTAATGAGTTTCAGGCAATGTGGTGGTCTAGTGGTCAAGGTAATGGACTATCCAGGGTTAAAATCCCACATCTGTCAAGTCGAGCCCTTGGGCAAGATCCTCAGCCCATAGCTGCTTGGACTGTAGGCTTATGTCAGTAAGTGGCTGTGTATAAGGGTATGGGATAAGGGTTTCATGTAAAATTAATACATTTTTATTTATACAGCACTTTTACCAAAAAACACACCTAAAGGGATTGTACACCAAAATCAGACCTCACCAGGGCAGCCAGAGGTGACAGTGACAAGGAGAAACACCCTAAGACACACAAAGCCCTAAAAACAACCAAGCCAAAATGGGATTTCACTTTCTCCTGAAACCCGGCTACATTAATACACACAAAGAACTAAAACCAGAAGGCTTGATAGTTGTTTGTACCTGTGTCATTGCGCCAGTATTTCTCTTCACTCCAGCCCCCCCAGTTCCCTTGAACACATTGCATACTCATCCTTATTTTGAAAACATAATTCTTCTTCATATCCGGAGCAGGCAGAACAAATGTGAAGCCTTTAATTTCATTATTCTGTAAAGATGACATATTACCACGGGTGAGACATATGTGACAAACCACACATCATGACACCAGGTTATTATGAGTATGCCTTCATATTCTGTGCCTGTGGTTAAGAATTATGTCATTTTACTGTGCATTTGGATACCTGGTACCTGCCACGGTGAGTCACAGCTCCTGTACTGTAAATGAGTCTGGTAACAGTCCGCTAGTTTGTTTTTATTCGGTTTTTCCCAGGTTACTATTATAGTATTCGACGTGTTGCTAATCTTCATATTGAACTCTGTGTTAAGAAATTTAAAAACAAGATCAAATCAGTGTCATCTTTACACACTGTTCATTCCAGCAAGCCTATGTAGTGCAAGCACATGATTTATGAGCTACCGTGTGAACCGAGTGTGATTTTTGATGTGGCACCTCAGTCAGCGCATGTGCCATGACGTACCTAACCTTACTGTGATGCACTGTGTGGTAAGTGCTCCTTCCCACATGTGGGTACACTACCTGTTCTTCCCCTGTGAAATCAGGCTCATCACCTACATTATGGCAGCTTGTATTTGTGTACTCTGTTAATGTCATCTGCAATTTAGTTTAGGTCATTATAAGTGACATTGTATTTTTCCATGGAGCCACAAGAACTGCTGGACAATCTGATCCTGTCCATGCCCCATCACTGTGTGTGTTGTGACACTCTTGTGTGACCATACACCCTACTGAACAGTCAATGTGGGGCACTCTCGTCCAGTTTGACACTCTTCTGTTCACCTCCATGAATATATCACTTGCTACTCAATCACCATCATTGAGTTTGTGTAATGAAACAACTTGCTTTGACTTTTAATTTGATGATCTTGTTCAATAAAATAAAATCAAATGCTTCCTTTTTAAATCGCTTCATATTCATTTTAAAATGTCCTCTCATTAGTTTATTTAGTGACTGTCCAATACCTCCATCTCAACAGTAAAACTTCTACTGTAGGTATATTTTAGGTAGATTTTAGATTACTTCATTAATGTCATGATTTACACTAATAATCATTTAGTTTCCTATTCCTAGGCCCAAAGTAGTCAAAAAATTAATCACTTACCCTCAGAAGACTTTTTGGATTTACAGCAGAGTGCTATAGACAGAATCAGGTGTATACAGCACACCCAGCACTTCATCACCAGTCCTTCTCACTGCCACTCTTCACCTCACTCTGTTCCTCATGAAGAAAGCACAACAGACTATACAGCACAACTGCCACAGCTAGTCCTGTACTACTTTCCTTCCCTCACTTCCTTCCTTCCTTTATCTGCTGAAAGCTGTTCAGAAATGCTTGACGGTAGAAACACAGCAGCTTCAGAATTCAAACAGGAATTTTACCAGTAAGACCTATTTCTTAATCACTTAAAAATCTAACCTAGAGAGCCAAGGGTTTGTATAACAATTTTTTTTCTGAATTCACATAAGTATGTCTTAATGTGAAAAGTAGGCTTTTATAATGAACAGTTTTTTATAATTATGCTTATCTCTCAGACAAAAAAGGATCAGCTAGCACAATGCTAGAAGACTAAACTAAGAAAAACTACGTGAGAGAACTGTGCTTCTTACCAACCTCAGACTGGCGGGATTTCCTGAAACCCTTTTACGATGGGCAATAGTGGTCTCATATGCATAAATGAGGGGCTGTTTATGTGTCTGGTAATATGTCATCTAAATAATTAGAAAACCCTCCGTTTTTGGTTTCTACAGTATGTAAGATATGACCTGTAAACTACCAAGAAACACCCACTTTTAAGTGGGTTTGAGCAATCTGTTGCAAATATTTATCATGGTAAATCTTTTAAAGTACATTCTGTTATAATCGTGGGTATGGTTATATATGATGTTGCTCATTATATAGTATTTACCCTGGTAAGTAAAATATTCTTGTAACGTTCTAAAAAGAGTTATATTAACAATATGGAAAACCATTGTGTAAACATGGATTATTTTATAACTGTTAAATTGTTCTTAGGACATGGAAGATTAGTTCTTTTTTTATCGCTTGTTTCGAGGATCCGCGGACAATCATACTTGAAGGAAAATGGTTTTTTTTTTTTACATTTCTCGGATCCGCCGCAGCATCAATGGTTGAAATTAAAAAGAAAATTTTTTTTTTTTTTAGCTTTTTCCACCCTCCGGTGGAGAGCCAACAGTTTTTTTCTGTTCATTTCATTTTTTTCCAGATTCACTTTAATTTAATTGTAGGTTAAATACAATTTATTTTTAAATAAAAAAATATTTTTTATTTCTTTCTCCTTCTTTGTATTGATTCCACATAGTCCTCGAGAAATTGAAAAGTGCTGAAAAAGAAAGGTTTTGTTTTTTTTTCCTCCCTCCTCAGTAGATTCTTAAGTAGGGACATCCGTCGAAATAGCAATTAAAAAAGTCTGGCCTAATAAACACGTCATGTCAAATTAAATTTATTTATATAGCACTTTTTACAAAGG
>JAUZSU010000825.1:0-13338 GCA_034780255.1 Parotocinclus maculicauda
AAAACATAAAACCACGGCTGCCCAAATCATGGCAGAATTAAATGTACATCTCAACTCTCCTGTTTCCACCAGAACTGTCCGTCGGGATCCACAGGGTCAATATACACGACCGGGCTGTTATAGCCAAACCTTTGTCTAAAACCAGGTGTTTCAGTTTCATTGTCTAACCCCTGTACATGCATGCTTATATACACTGTAAATGTCATCACACGGGCTGCCCAGTAAAACACATTTTGTCAGCATCAGGTATGAATGTCTTGTTTTGTAACCTTGTTAAGTCGTGTATGTGTGTGTGTATTGTATGTATATATGTATGTGTCATTTCAGGTCTCTAAACTTGCTAGTTCAAAGCAACTAAACTCAAACAAGCTGAATTATCAACATCGGTTACACCACAGAGGAAACTGCAAAAACAAGCCGATGCCTTCATTAAAGGGAGCATCCGCTCTGTTTGGAAAATGTAGCTCAACAGAAGTCAAGGAAAAGGTGGTGAGAAGAGAGAACTTGCTGAGGGGGGATCAGGAAGACTGAAGGTGTTCTCCAGAGTAGCAGAATGAACCGGCTATATAGCGTTCAGTTTCCAACGCAACTGCCAGAGAGTGAAGGAGCTGTGGTTCCAATGTGTGCAGGTAATGACTTTCATTAATAGATATGTAAAATTATGTACACAGAATAATCCTTATACAGCCACAGCACTGTTTTTATAATTGAGCAGCAAATGTGTTTTTCTCATTTAATGTATGTTTAAACTAGAGTTGATGTAAACACATACATTTATTATCTTTATTGAGGCAGGCTTTAACATCAACTCCAGACGTAATAAATATTCAGATATACATGCATATAAGGGTCACAAGAAATCCATTTGCAAACAATATATAAATCTGTCAGTTACGACTGTAAACACCAGTGGAACATAACCATCAACATGCCATCTCTAATAAGCATTTTAAATTTATGGAAAGGCACAATAATTATCGAAAATACAGTAATGTCCTGTCACAAGCCTGTAGCAGAAAGCCATAACACTTAAGAGGAAGGTACACTCCTGTCCAAAAGTACTGGAACAATGAGACCGATCTTTTTTTCCTAATGTAGACTGAAAATATTTGAATTTGATGAGACAAAAGAATAACATTTCAGCTTTTATTTGAATGTATTTACATCTGGATCTGATTCACAGTTCAGAAGATTAACCATTATTCTTGTGAGCAAAAATGTGGCTGTGAGGTGTGTTTTGTTGCCCAAGTGTGTCCTGTTAAAAAATAAAAGTGCTCAGCTTTAATTTGGGTTTTGCTGGTGTAGACTGTGCATTTATGGTTAGAGGAGTAGCCAACATGAATACCAGAGATCTGCCTATGGGTGAAAAACAAGCTATTTTGAAGCTAAGAGAATCAAAGCCATTGGGCAAATATTGGTCATAGCCTGTACTAACGTTCTGAATGTCCTAGAGGAGAAAGTCACCACTGGTGTACTAAGTAACTGATGTCAGTAGACAAAGAAAAACATTAGCTGTTAATGACAGAATCATTGTGCGAGCTATAAAAAAGACCCTAAAACAACTTTTAGTGACATCAGCAACAACCTCCAAAGGGCAAGAGTGAAGGTATCGCAATCTACTGTTCGTAGAAGACTTCATGAACAAAATACAGAGGCTTCACCCAAAGATGCAATACTAATACAGATAATGACCCTAAACACATTACCAAAAGTACAAAGGAGCTTATCAGGAGTAAAAGGTGTAAGGGTTTGAACTGGCTTAGTCAATCTCCAGGCTTAAACCCTATAGAGCATTTTAGCCACTAATGAGGAGGTAACTTCACAAAACAAATACCAACTAAAAGATAAAAGGTTTAGACAAAAGGCGCTGTCTTCTGGATTGTCAGTTTCATATCTAAATACCTGGAAATAAAAGATCAAATGTTAATCTTTTGTCCTTTAATATCAAACCCCAATTAAGTCGACAGCAAAAATAGCCTCACCTGACCTCATTCCAATAGTTTGGTTTGACGGACACCAAAAATGCATTGATAGACAGTATTACAAACAACACAGAAGATGAGTACTTCATGGCTTGCCTGTAATAAATAAATAATGCAATACAGAATACAGAGTAAATCCCTTGGCATTGTTGAATCCCTTAGGCAGGGTCATTGTAGGTTCTGGTGTATTGCAGCAGGTAATGGTTCTGGTGGTATGGCATCCTGAGTGAAAAGGAAACACAATGAGCATGAGCATTGTTTAAGCATTGAGCAAATTATTATAAAATGATTATACTGAATATTTGTTAAATACAGATATTTACCAATATTAGTTCACATTTTTTACATCTTTATATAATTAACATGAGGTTATAATGGCTGCTGTTACTAGTATTTCTAGTAGTGTTGTTATTATTATTATCTGTTTATTTAGTAAAAAGTAAAAAAAAAAATTATAACCCTTTATGACTTCTTAAACTGTTTTCAGAAAGTCTGAAAGTATGAAACTTGGTAACTGAAATGTCGATCGACATCTACAAGCAAGCCAAACCTAAACACACAACAACCGCTTAATGTTGTCACCACTACTGACTCTTTTATCCATTTTTGTGCTTTATTTCCTCATTTTCTTGTTAAAAATAGGCAGCTGTTTAGCATATCAAAGGCAGAAGCACAAGTGAGAAAAAGACGACAAGCACCGCTCGCTGTGTTCACCAAACTAAAGCTGTCATTTCATGTTAAAAACCAAAAGTTTGTAAAACGATCCGTTTCCTTCACATGCCAAGTGCATTACTTAAGGTACAAGCAGCTGATACATGGCTAGCTAAGTATTAACAGTGAATAGGGAGGCCACTGAACCTTTACTTTGTTACTATGTGTTTAGGAAGTACAAAAGTAAAAGCTCCTGAACACTGCATGGCTCGGTGACTTCCCTAATAGGGGCGGCTGGAGGAAAGCATACATAAAAAAGCTGTTCTGCAGCAATTGTTGCCCAGCCTCAGGAGTTGCAGGTGTAGTATCAGGACACACATTTGACTATTTGAGTTTGTGTGACAGCCATGCTGTGTTGTGTGGTTACTTATCTGAACAGAGGTATTCACCTGTTCCAGTTCCTGTGAACGTTGCTATGGTTCTGTGGAGTTTTGTAGGGTGGTGATAATTGATAAGCTGTCGACACTGAATAAAAGACAACATTTACAGTAGTGATATTCAATATTAAATATTATATTTTATATAGATGCTATCTAGTTTTCTAGTAATAATAATAATAGACGTTCGGTTGGCACAAAGGACTAGTATGCTTAGGGACCTGGGTTTAAGTTCCATCTGTGCCTTTCAGCCTGCTGGCAAGATCAACACTCACAGTTTAAGACACGAGTTCATTCACATCCACAGCTTAAAAGTTTGGTAGTGCTGGCTGGGGGAATCATCCTTAGGAGCTTAACAGCCACCACTTAACAGCCACCACTGCCCAGCCCAGTAATGGACTGAGAATGACAAGTTCTGGAACCTGACCACAGCAAAGCAGCAATAAAATGTGATATATATATATATATATATATATATAATTATACATATTACTATTGTACTGTTATTCTTGTTTTGAGTGTTTAATAATAATAATCATCGATATTGTTTCTTATTTTATTATTATATCTTTATGTTTTAGGAATGTTTATTAACAGTAATAATTGTTAACAACAACAACAGCAATAATAATAATAGTAATTATTAAATATAATAATAATAATAATAATAATAATAATAATAATAAAAACAATAATAATAACTGTAATATTAATAATAATAATAACAATCAGTAGGTGGTATTATTATAGCATTATTCTTGTTTTAAGAAAGTTTCATTGTTAGCAACAATAAAAGGAAAATATTATTACTGAATCATTACAGCATATTTGTTTTTTAAGTGTTTCTTTATTTAAAATATTATTGCTGTCTATAAATAAAATTTCAATTAATAAACCAATTAAAACTGTTTAAGTGATCATCTGGAAAGATAGCTAAGTATTTTCTAAAACACATCTTTTCATTATGTAGAAAAATCAACGAATATTTACACAAAACAATCCTTAGGCCGTATGAATTAGCACAATGACTCGCATAATTGTTATGCATTGTTGTGAGTTTGTTATTCATTCAGGAAAGAAAAAAAATGTGTATTGCCTGGCTATAATCACACATAGTTTTGCTACAGAGTTGAGAGGAGGGTAAATAAAAACTAAAATAACATTTTTCAAATGATAAAGCTCATGCATATAACATTGAGACTATGAACAGGACATAACAGAGCTTTCTTCGGTTATCATTGTCTAAGAGGTTTGATCTTCTTGTTTCCTTATGTGTTTATGCGTGTACTTGTTTGCTATGTTATTAAGAGAACGCCATGTGTCCTGGGGCTGAATGAAACGTTGGTATGTAAATCTACCTTGTGAAGAGCAAACACGAACACCACTGTATCACAGCATGAGTCATCCTAATACGAGGGTACTTTTGTCCCAGAAGGGGGCGCCATTTCAGCTTTTTCTTTTATATTTCCTCCCACGTTGCTGCAAAGTAAAGCATCACAACGCTTTCTTCTTGTGCTGAATGTTTAATCTGATTTATTATTTACCTTTATACAACTTGGGCATTGGGTCCATGTGCATTTTTCGTGTGAACGTGTGGAAACCAAGACCTACAGGTCGATTAGTATTAATCTGGAGTCACAGCCTGATTAGGGTCTGCTTTCGGAGGAGATCGGTATAGGGCTGAGAAGTCAAGTGATCGCTGGTAAAATCAGCCGTAGTTCCAAAAAAAAAAAAAAACAACCCTGCGCAAGTGGTCTTTTTTCCTCAAAAAAAGAAAATCGCGTGTTCACTGAAGATAAAGCGCGTTTAATGTTTGGAGGAGTGAGAAGTTCAGTCTGGTTTCTTTATCCTACACTGGTCCAACTATAGCCCCCCTCCCCATCTGCCCCCTCCAGCCTCTTGCTCTCCCCCTCCTTCACATCTCTCCATCTCTGCATTCCCCCCTCTCCTCCATCCTCTTCTCTCCGTGCGCAAAAGCACCGCGGTGTGGAATAGTCACTCTCCGACACGCACTCACACTGGCGTCTTTACTTCACCCAAGTCTGCATCAAGAGCAAGAATAAGCCGTTTCACAAGCGCTACCTTGAAGAGATCTGGGATTTTTTTTGGCTTTTTGCCGAACTGCACGGGGACTAAAACTGAATTATTCATTGTCCGCGTCGGCTCAATATGGGAGCGCACCGTTTCTCGCAGCTCGGTTTCGCCCTCGCATCCGTGCGCATCGCGTTTAGAAGGGACCAGAGCTCATTTTAAGACACTGCAGAATTGTGTGGACGGGAAACAAACTCGTATAGTGATCTCTGAATGGATTTAGGATTATCATTTCCTCACTAAGAAAAAAAAAAAAACACCCAACAACCTTTTGCGCCCGAACCGAATTATGCCGGTGCGGTTTTGCCAGCAGATTGAACGCAGCGCTTCGCCTTGCTTCACTTTCCCGCTGACTTTTCGGGCGACTCCGATATCCGGAGGTTTGTGTCATGTCCCTCCAGAGTTCACCCATTTTACGGATTAACGGTGAAATGTCCATCCAGGGCAAGTGGAGCTTTACTGGAAGACACGCCAAGGCTGAAATTGTAGCCTGAATGGGCAAAACAACCAGAGTCCCGACCAAAGTGCGGTGTCATCCGAACAGAAGGCGATATTTCGACGCTGCGGGTGAGTTTTCGGTTATTTTAGATAGGTAGACTAAAATCGCCGCTACGCCGTGTGCATGGGCGAGAGGGTTACTCCAAGATAAAATGCTCTCCTGGCTCACTGTGATTACACAATATAGGGAGTGCGTTTATGATATATTTACTTTTATTGTGTCATATTTATTTTTGACCATATATAGCATATTTAAGTAATGTGACACTTTTATTGCATTTTATTATTATTATTATTATTATTATTATTATTATTATTATTACTATTATTATTATTATTATTATTACTATTATTATTAGGAATGACCAGCATATCTTGTGTTTTGGATTCTGATATGCAAGACCATACAAGTTCCACGCTGCGCCAAGTTGTTAATGCTGGTCTGGTACTGGTTTAGCTGTGGAACTTGAATTGTCTTACTGGTCTTGCTGATAAAGCTGGTCGACCAGCATACCAGTGTCCAGACCACTCGGTTTTTTCAGTTGTCAATCCACACATAAATGCATCAGGCTGCACTGCTGAATTCTCATGCTGTTTAAAACTGCATGGACCAAACATGTTTTGATTGTGTGTTTGTTCTCGCCCTCCCCTAAAGGTTGCTAAATGGTTTTCTGGGGGATTATTAAAAGGCAAAATGCTGCTGCTCGTTTTTTTGGCCTTTTTCCTATCGAGCGCATTTTCCGACTCTGAGTCCGAACTCTCGGCTGAGACCTGCAGCGCCTGCTCTTGCATGTCCATCGAGAATGTCCTCTATGTGAACTGCGAGAAAATAACTGTGTACAGGCCGACGCAGCTGCTCCCACCGCCGTCCAGCCTCTACCATCTGAATTTTCAGAAAAACCTCCTGTACATCTTGTACCCCAACACTTTTGTCAATTTCACGCACGCCGTCTCACTTCACCTGGGCAACAACAAGCTGCAGAACATCGAGGGAGGAGCCTTCATGGGACTCGGTGCATTAAAACAGTTGCACTTAAATAACAACGAGCTTAAGGAACTCCGGGCCGACACGTTTAAGGGAATTGAAAACTTGGAATACCTTCAGGCTGACTACAATTTAATTAAGTTTATTGAGAAGGGAGCCTTCAACAAACTGCATAAGCTGAAGGTTGTAATTCTGAATGATAATCTCATACAGACCCTACCAGAGAATATATTCCGCTTTGCTTCCCTTACGCACTTGGATATACGAGGAAACAGGATACAAAAGCTCCCATACATTGGCGTTTTGGAGCACATCGGAAGGATTGTGGAGCTGCAACTGGATGACAACCCATGGAATTGCACGTGCGATTTGTTACCCCTAAAAGCCTGGCTAGAGAATATGCCCTATAACATTTTTATAGGCGAGGCCATATGTGAGACTCCTAGTGACCTGTATGGTCGGCTTTTGAAGGAAACCACTAAACAAGAACTTTGCCCTCTGGGAGCTGGCAGTGATTTTGATGTGAAACTGCTGCCATCCCAGCCAAACTCTGGTCATACCACATCAAACATTTCACCCTCCACCATAGCACCTTTAGTAACCAAAGCACCAAAAACCACAAATCCCTCCAAAATCTATGGGAATGGTATCGTTGCTGGAATTCCAGCTGGTAAAAATGGACAAATTGTCTCCTACCAAACCAGAGTCCCTCCCTTGTCCTGTCCCCAGCCCTGCACTTGCAAAGCCCACCCGTCTGATTTTGGAATAAGTGTGAGCTGCCAGGAAAGAAACATCCAGAGTCTGGCTGATCTTATTCCTAGACCTCCGAACGCCAAGAAATTGCACCTCAGTGGTAATTACATTAGACATATCAGCTCCATTGACTTCCAAGGCTTTGAAGGATTAGATCTCTTACACCTGGGCAGTAATCAAATATCCACGGTCCAGAAGGGTGTGTTTGGAAATCTGACCAATCTCCGCAGGCTCTACCTTAATGGCAATCAGCTGGAGCAGCTTCACCCTGAAATGTTCCTTGGCCTCAGTAACCTCCAGTACCTGTATTTGGAATACAATGCCATAAAGGAAGTCCTAGCAGGGACATTTGACTCCATGCCAAATTTGCAGCTCTTGTATCTAAACAACAATGTGCTCAGAAGTCTGCCCGCATACATATTTGCTGGTGTGCCTCTCGCACGACTCAATCTGAAAAACAATCATTTCATGAATTTGCCTGTGAGTGGCGTGCTGGACCAGCTAAAGTCACTTACTCAGATAGATCTGGAAGGCAATCCTTGGGAATGCTTGTGCGATTTAGTGGCTTTAAAACTGTGGCTGGAGAAGCTGAATGAAGGGGTGGCTGCCAAGGAGGTCAGATGTGCTTCGCCCGTGCAATTTGCGAATGTCGAGCTGAGGGAACTGAAAAATGAGATCATGTGTCCTAAGCTCATAGCCAGGCCTCCTTTCATACTGACAAGTGCAACCCCCGTGGTCACATCAATGTCGCCAGCCGGAGTTGGCAAGGCACCTCCGGGTGGGCCAGTGCCCTTGTCTATCATGATCCTGAGCATCCTGGTGGTCTTGATCCTCACCGTGTTCGTTGCCTTCTGCCTCCTGATCTTTGTGCTGAGACGGAACAAAAAGCCCTCTGGGAGGCAAGAGGGTCTAGGCAACCAGGAGTGTGGCTCCATGCAGCTCCAGCTCCGGAGGCACACCCACAAATGCAACAAGAAGGACGACCTGGCCGGAGAGACCTTCATCCCACAGACCATTGAGCACATGAGCAAAGCGCATACCTGCGGAATGAGAGACGCTGACGCCGGGTACAAGTTTGCAGAATCCCAGAGGCCGAAAATGTTCATACGAAACAGTGCAGACAGCGACAAGGACTCTCTCACGCTGGACGCCAGGAAGCGACTGAGTACCATCGACGAGCTGGATGAGTTCATACCTGGACGAGAACCAAGCTTATTCCTCCACAGCTACTTGGAGAACAAAAAGGATTTCAACAGTATAGGGGTGAGTGGCTTTGAGATCCGTTACCCCGAGAAACCACATGACAAGAAAGCAAAAAAGTCATTGATAGGGGGGAACCACAGTAAAATAGTGATTGAGCAGCGCAAAGGCGAGTATTATGAACTTAAAACAAAATTTCAAGGAACCCCTGACTACCTTCAAGTACTAGAAGAACAGACAGCCCTCAGTAAATTGTAGGCCTTTCATCCTCATTTGCTCCTTAATGACATAAAAAGTGCCTTGTGGAGAAAATGTTAATGACCAGTGGATGCAAGTTCCATTACACAAAGATAGAATTGGTGGCTGTGTTCTAACTAAAAGCACTCTTTATTTTTTCAAAGTGATGCCATTATAGAGTATAAGAATTATATTTAGTGTAATAGAGAGGATATACAGTACGTTATAAATAAATCTAGTTAGCTGCTATTAAAATGGGTTCCATCACAACAGGTTCCATTTTTTTTCAATGATCAGAGTTTGATTTCTAAATAAATTGCCGGGTCATGAACGAGTGTAATGTTTATTGACCCTTGTTCATTGTTTTTGGTTGTAAGTATTTTTAGGGTTCTGTGGAAGTGGAAGATTGGCATGCTGGGCACAGACATTTTGGAGTCGCAACGTTTGGATTTTAATTTGATACTTTTTGGGGGCCTTGAAACCGGTGGATTCATTAAGGAAAGGCACCGGGAGTTTCGACGCCTTGCGTGTTGGATTATTCTGTCAACCGTTTCTGTAAGGAGCCACTTGAATTTGTTCTCACGAAACGTGATTCCTCTTGAAGTTTTTGGGTAACGGCACATGACAGGACATTCATAAACCCAAGAAAAGGATCTCCATAGCTGCTTGCCATGTAAGCGTATCTGATTTATTTTGTAAGTCCACATTATTTGTATTTGTGAGGCAGTTTGTAAATGACAAAGTCAACAATCTCATCAAGACATACATGGATTCAAGAGAAAAAGATAAGGAAGTCAAAATGGACCAAAAAAAAGGAAAAAAAAATGACCACAGTCATCTGTCAATTGGTAGAATTAACTTCCTATTTAATTTATTTTTCTATGCAGGACTATTTAAAGGTTATTGGTACTATTTAAAATGACAAAAAGACATTTTGAATGCTACAAGCTCTTGTTTTGAGCTCTGAATAACTAACTCTAAAGTTCTGTTCTGATCTGTGTCCTATTATGTATTCTACTGATGGCCTGGGTGTAGGAGCTAGAGTCAGTGATAGTGATGCCATTTCACTATTGCATTGCACGAAGTGATGCCTCATAGTGTATCAAGTCCAACAATTTGCTTAATCTTATAGCCCATGAATATCTTGTCAAAGGTTTCTTAACAATATGCAACCAAAATAAGTGTGCATTAACGTGATATGATTCTGAATTTTCTGAATATGTCATGGGGTTTGAAATTGATTGATTTGGACAAAGGATGTGTACAATTTTGCCACTCTTTTTTCTTTTTCTTTGGAAGAGGACTGTGTCTCAGAGTATCTTAAATTCAGTGTGTTTTCTGCTTTTTATTTAGTCAGAATCATATCACACTCCATGTGCAATATTATAATGCTGAGTCATATTAGTGAGGATTTGTTTGCCCGTGTGAGTAAATATGGAAAGCTTTTTTTTTCTTTTCAGATAAAAAAAATCATGCGGTCCTTATTTAAGATATTGTTAAGTTAACATTTTTTTAAATAGAATGTAACTTGAGAGACAAAATAAATACAATTTTATATCAGTCATGAGAAGGATGTATAATGATTAAATGTTGATTTTTTTTTTGTTTTGTTTTCTGATGAACAGGTCATTTAAATTTCTTTGGCGGTTGCTTTTTCAATAAATGACAGAATGCTCCTGGGAAACTTACTCTACACTTGACTGTTTTAACCAACATTGTTGAAAAGATCTTAGCCAAAAACACTAGTAGCATCATCCTATTGCTCATAATTCATGCCATGTTCAGTTGGTGAGATTCTTAAGGCGTGTAGAACACGTAAAGAACATGGAGAGCAACTGTATAAAAGTTTGTGGACACCTTCAACAACACTCACTTATAACACATATATCATACATTTATGGATTCTCCGTAGAATGGGTGACAATGGAATGGATTGTACTAATGCCCCAGTGACTCAATTTAACATATTTATCCAACGAGTCAGCTCATCAACTTTGTGCCCTGCTCTGTCATTAAACAAGTCTGTAGGGAAATGGGTTTGCCAACTTCGATTGGGATCTTGGCTGGCTTGCACAGGACCTTAATCTCAACTCCATCAAACACCTTGAAAATAAAATGGGTTGCCAACAGTGAGCCTAACATTGTCTAACATCAGAAACCAACTTCATAGTCAAGCTACAAATTCTAATGGAAAGTAGCAGTCTTGTGAAGCAGCAAAATGGGGGTCAAACTCCATACTACTACCCATGGTTGGATGTAATTTTTTGGGTGTACACAAACTTTTTTTTAATATAGTGTAGGATTTTGCAAAATGGATCTGATGGAGGAAATCAAAGGGGTAGAGAAATCTTATTGCATTGGGTATGGAAACAGGTTGCCTGTCAAGGGAATTTGGGACCAGGCAGCAGCATCAATGTGTGTGGCTACCACAGCTACCACAGACCAAGCCTTTTTGATTCTGAAGAATGGAAGTAAGGCAAGGCAGAAGATGAGTAGACAAACAGGTTCAACTCCAGTGAGTATGGGATCCTTTTAAAAAAGGATGCACAATTAGAGAATTGACATGTGGATCAAGCCAGGAAGGCTCAGCACTGGAAATCAACTGAGCCACCCTAGTTCAGAGTACACATCCTCTGTCTGTTTGTGGATCCCATCCCATATTCACTGAGCGTTAGTTCCACAGCAGGTCCCTTCCTTGGTTTTAATGTGTCTATCCCGGTCTCACTGGGGTTCCTAAGTTTGAGTTCCTCCAGTCGAGGTGTGTAGGTCTGTCATAGCAACAGCAGACCAGGGATGCCCATGAATGGACGTGGGTAATAGAGGAAAACTTTTCATAGTGCACATCCTATACTTCTACATAATATGTTGGTCTTATCTTGAATGTAAGCCAGTTAAAAATGCCTATACATGTATATCACAGATATTTTAATCAGAATAGCATGGGCATTTAAAATCCATATGTATATAAGTTTAACTTTTAAAATATGGAAAACATTTTGTTTTCTTTACCAAAATGTTATGTCCCAGCAAACTTTATCAACAACAGTATATGTAAAAAAATATTTTTTTGTCAAGGTGGGAGTATTAAATGTTTATTCTTACTAAATACATCAAAAGTGCGCTTAGTTATCAGAATTCTTACAGTGTATTTGTAAAGTTGTGGGCGTGCTAGACTTTTGTAGTTTGTTCAGCTGTGCTAAATGACCAGACTGATGACACACACAGTTGTCCCTTTTGGTGCAGTTTGCATGGCTTTGGCTAGCAATAGTGTAGCACGAATGAGCAATGAAGATGAGTACTGGTAGCTTTATTTGTGCTTTGTAGCAAATAACAGTTTAGCCATGCTTTAATCTTAACCAAACAAAAGCCTATTTCTATTGATATACACCCTTAAGCACTGTTTTTTTTTTTATTAGGTGTTGCTCTTGAGATAACTCAAATTAAAAGAATGGGTTTGGTGGTTGTAGCTCAGGCAAGTCAAGACTGTTTCTGATCTGTATACATTGCCTGAAAATTGGCTAATATTTATATTCTTCATCTCAAAATGTCAACCACTTGGGGAAGACATATCTTCTTCAGAGAGACTGATTGTGTACTCTGTAGATTTGATTTTATGTTCCAGTTCACAGTGCTGATGACATGGTGGTGCAATGGTTAATGCTGTCTCCTCATAGCTCCAGACACACAGGTTCAAGTCCCAACTTAACCCCTGTCTGTGTGGGTTCCCTCTAGATATGCTAGTTTTCACCCATATTCTAGCTATGTCTTAGTAAATGTTGGGGTCCCTAAAGTGCCCCAAAGTGAGTGAGAGTAAGTGTGTGCATGCATGTTCCTAACCCAGTTGGATTGTGGAAAGAGATTCAATGAGAGAGCACGGTCACAATGTTGTATGCACTTGCCAACCACTTAATTAGGTACACCTCCTTGTTTCTACACATATTGTTCATTTTATCAGTTCCACTTACCATAGAAACACATTGTAGTTCAACAATTACTATAATCAATCTGTTTCTCTGTATTCTTTGCAAGTCTGTAATGTTCAGGACCCCCACAGGCCCAACACAGATCAGGTACTATTTAGGTGGTGGATCATTCTCAGCACTGCAGTAAAACTGGCATGGCGATAATGTGTTGTCCTGGTAGAAGTGGATCAGGCACAGCAGTACTGCTGGTCGTGCTTCTGAAAATAGTTCACCTACCAAAAATGTCCACCAATCAGAATCCTGTAGGCAGCCTTCAGCACCAGTTTGTTTGTTTATTGGGCTTCTTTAACGTCGCTATCAGCATCAGTGGCCATGTAAGCGACACACACAAAGTTATATCCATTCACAAGTTCATCTTAACACCAGTCATATATATACACACAAGTCAATGCCAATTTGGAGAAATCAATTAACCTAACACGTATGTCTTTGGACTGTGGGACTAAACCGGAGTACCCGGAGTAAACCCACGCAGACACGGGGAGGACATGCAGACTCCACACAGAAAGGACCCAGGTCTC
>JAUZSU010000827.1:0-11283 GCA_034780255.1 Parotocinclus maculicauda
ATCACTGTGGCTGAGCTCCAGAGATGCAGTAGGGAGATGGGAGAAAGTTCCACAAAGTCAACTATCACTGCAGCCCTACACCAGTTGGGGCTTGATTAACTTTTTGGCATCAATTCTAAGCGGTATGTGTGGAGAAAACCAGGCACTGCTCATCACTGCTCTATACAATCCCAACAATGAAACATGGTGGTGGCAGCATCATGCCATGGGGGTGTGTTTCAGCTGCAGGGACAGGACGACTGGTGGCAATTGAAGGAAAGATGAATGCGGCCAAGTACAGACATATCCTGGAAGAAAACCTCAGACTGGGCCGAAAGTTCACATTCCAACAAGACAATGACCCTAAGCACACAGATAAAATAACAATACCTCACGCTTACGAACCACTCGCGCCCGTCTGCCATTACAGAATGAATCCCAATAGCCGCTTTTTTCTCCTCGCTGGCTAACGACGTGATAATGAACACCTGGGGCTTCTACTATACAAGTACCAGCCCCAGTGTCGTCAGTTGCCACGTCGTCTTCATTCAATAACTTGCTATCTTGGCAGATGTTCGTAGCGATTCTACCTATTAAACTAGACGGTAACATCCCGGGGCATTCATAGCCGACGATTGTATATGGGGGAAACCTCGGAGGTATTTAGTTCTGTAGGGACAGACCCAGGGTTTTCCTTCCCCGTCCACACACGGTGCCTACCAAGTCTTACTCCAATCAGCTGTGCGCTCTTAGTGGGATGTGCCCCGGTTTGGTTTCTTTGTGCGCTTGCCGCACACCTGAGCTCGCTCGCCCATTGGTGTTTCGGAGCTCCTCTGCGCCACTCAATTTGGGAAGCGTCCCAAATCAGCGCCTTCCTGTGCTTACTGCACGCTTGCCCTCTGCCGCTTCGCCGCACTTCGCCGCCGATTCGCGCTCACGCCAACTGTGCGTGTCGCATCACAGTGGCGTGATTTTCCCCTTTTTGGTTTGTAGTGTGGAGAGCCTTTTGCTCTGCCTCTTTTGTTGTTGTTTTTATTAGACATCGTTCGTCCCCTTCTAACCCGCATCCTTGGGTTCTAACTCGTATCATAACAAAACAACGTGGCCAACCATGGACCCAGCGGGTTCCCACGACCTCCCTAAGGCAGTCCGCCTTCAGGGCGCCGCTATTGGGTGCCATGAGGCAGCCATGAAGAGGCTGACTGAGCGCCTCATCCAGGCTACCGTGGCTGGTCCTCCTCCTAGCCCCCAGCCCTTGCTCCCAACACCCCCATGGAGACCCCGTTACTGCCACCCCAGCGTTTTTCACATCTCACGTTCCTTATCACCATGCAAGTAGTCTTGGGCCATCCTTGGCTCAAAGTCCACAACCTGACCAGCGATTGGACCTCCGGGTCCATCTATGGGTGGTTGATCACGTGCAACTCTGCTTGCCTGCTTGAAAGACATTCCCCTTCGCCCAGCTCCGCGACATTCGCAATACCATGACCCAGCGGAGGTCTTCAGTCGCTCTCGGGTGCAGTCCCTACCTCTTCACCAAACCTTTGAATGTGCCATAAACCTTGCCAGGCGACATGCCTCCTAGGGGGCACCTTTTCTCTTTTTCTGAGCCCGAGCGCAAGGCCATGGAGGAGTATATTAGGAAGGCCCTTAAACAAGGCTTCATTCGCCCATCCTCCACTCCGGCCGGAGCAGGTTTTTTTTTAATGGGTAAGAGAGACGGCTCCTTACGGCCATGCATTGACTATCAGGGGCTAAACGCCATTAAGGATCGTTACCCCCTGCCTTGGATGGCCACAGCCTTCGAGTCCCTTCAAAGGACTCGTGTCCTCACCAAGCTCGACCTGCAGAACGCCTATAACCTCATCCACATCCGAAAGGGAGATGAGTGGAAGACGGCCTTCAACACCCCCAACGGGCATTAGGAGTATCAGGTCATGCCTTTCGGCCTGATGAATGCCCTGGTCGTCTTCCAACAGTACCTCAATGAGGTGCTCCGGGAGGCGTTAGACAGATTCGCCTATGTATATCTCGACGATATACTTATCTTCAGCCTCAACCTGGAGGTCCACGTTAAGCATGTGCGTCAGGTTCTCCAGCTGCTACTACAGCACCAACTTTATGTTAAGCTGTCCAATGAGTCCAAGGTCTCATTGCTGGGGTTTGTGGTCTCCCAGGGGGCGCTACGTATGGACCTGAAAAAGGCCGAGGCCATTAAAATCTGGCCCCCACCTCGAAACGTCAGGTAAAGAGGTTCTTGGGCTTCGCCAACTTTTTTCAGTAATTTATCAGAAGCTTCAGCTCAGTGGCCGCACCCCTGATAAACCTAACCAGTAAGGTACTCTTCCGGTGGTCCAGCGAAGTCCAGGCCTCCTTTGACCGGCTTCGGGGACTTCTCGCTAGCACCCCCGTACTATGCCCACCCGACCTCGAGGAACCGTTTATTGTGGAGGTGGACGCCTCAGAGGTTGGGGAAGGGACTGTTCTTTCCCAAAGGCTGCCCCAGACAGAGGCATGCACCCTTGTGCGTACTTTTTCCCACCATTTGACACCAGCCGAACGTAATTACCCGGTGGAAGATTGGGAGCTCCTGGCCGTTAAGTTGGCCTTGGAGGAATGCATTTGCTGGAGGGGGCCTGGCACCCATTCTAGGCAGACTCTTCATGCCATCCTCAGTGCGCGATCAGGTACTGCGATGGGGGCATTCCTCCCAGTTAGCCACGCATCCCGGGATTACCAAGACCCTGGAGTTCGTCTGGCGGTGGTTTTGGTGGCCCAAAATAGCGGCCGAATGTCGAACCTTTGTACGCTCGTGCTATGTCTGTGCCACCAACAAGAGTTTTTCCTGTCAATTTATCTGATATCTTTATGTCGCCAGATGATGCTAAGAGCAGATTTTTAGTCATTGAACTTGAGCGTCATATACAGTCAATTCCGGTTAATAGGACCATCGGTTAATGGGACCAGCTGCTTATTCAGACCAAATTCTAAAGTACCAAAACAAATCAGGGCAGCACGGTGGCTCGGTAGGTAGCACCGCTGCCTCACAATAAGAAGGTCCTGGGTTCAATCCCAGGGTGGAGAGACCTGGGTACTTTCTGTGTGGAGTTTGCATGTACTCCCCGCGCTGCGTGGGTTTACTCTGGGTACTCCGGTTTCCTCCCACAGGCCAAAGACATGCGTGTTAGGTTAATTGATTTCTCCAAATTGGCATTGACTTGTGTGTGTATATATATGTGACTGGTGTTGAGATTAACTTGTGTATGGATATAACCTTGTGTGTGTCGCTTACATGGCCACTGATGCCGATAGCGACGTTAAAGAAGTTAAATAAACAAACAAACCAATGTTGCTGACCAGTGACTGGCAATTTAATTTAAATTATAATTATTTATGAAGATAAATAGATAAATTGAGCATTTAAGATTCTGCATAATCATGCTGTATACAGTACCAGGAATCCAACCTGTTTTATCGGATTTTTGTTTGTTTTTATTCTATAGCCGTGACACAACACATCAGACTCAAACCCTATTATATAACCTTAATATGATAAACTAGCACACAAGTCATGGCAGTTTTGTTTGTTACACAATTTTTCCAAAATAAAATTGCCTTGTAGCAGCTTCATTTATGATTTAGAAGGAATACTAAAACAGGCAGGGTAAGTGAAGCACAGAAAACATAACTTACTGAGTAATAAAAGCAAATGTTTTAAAATAAAAAGGAAAGAGCTATAAATGCTGGACAAAATGAATACATGAATGATAATAATAACAGCAAACAGTAAGAAAACGCTTGATCAGTCCTGCACATCAGCTTTCATCAGGATTCCATTCCTTCATACAGAACAGCTTCAAATCTGGGAAGTTGGTGATTTCCAAACATTAACCTCCTACACAACATTCCTATTTCATTAAGGTCAAGACTTTGATTTGACCATTCCAAAACATTAGTTTGCTTTAACAATTTTATGGTTGAATGACTTGTGTGCCTCAGGGCCATTGCCTTACTGAATAAACGGCACAGGCAGTTAGGAGAAGGTTACATTGAGGCTTTAACTATCGATCAAAATACTGTTTAGAACAGTACATTTAGTCCCCAATTTATACATACATTCTAAACAGAAGTTTATATGCTGTATATATCAAAGTACATTGTACCTTTAACATGCTTAATACACAACCGTGACCATGGCTTTTCCTCAGTACATTTCCCTGTGCTCATCACACCCACCACATGACTCCCCACATCACACACTGATGAGTTTCCCATTCAGCACGGGAGAGTATTACACTGCATATCGCTTTCCTGAGAAAAAAAATATATTTGAAAATAACAATACAATTTATGCTGAATATTTATTTATGTGTATTATCAGATTCCCATTGTAAAGCCGATATCGACCCACATAAACCAGGAAGTAACTGTACTAAGAAGTGTAAAGGGCTGTCCCTCAAAACTGGATGATTGAGTGAGGTTATTATTGATCTGGGAAGCCACCAAGAGGCCAGTGGCAACTTTGAAGGATTTGCAAGGTTTTTATGGCTCAGGCCTGTGATACAATCGCACAAGCTTTATACAAAGCTGATTTATGTAGCACAGTGGAAAGAAATAATTTTTCAAACTGGATCTCATTTGCATATCTGATGGCATATGGCAAGAAGATTTCATTGTCATGTGAGAGGTTTTGTCAGAACACTGTATCTGTACTTTGTTTGCTGTTGTTGAAAAAAAAAATGTGCTAGTGCTTACGTCCTTGTCATTGGTCCCCAGGGGCATCAAAAGCACTTTGAGGGGAGGGGGTCACACTGATGGGGGTCAGGGGGTCTTCTCCCATAAACTTTGTAATGAATTATATGCAATTTCTTGCATTCTGGTGTATTCTTAGCAGGTTGTTAAACACCTAATGTTACCCACAAAGGTCCCTTGAAAACAAATTACTAAAAAATGACTAACATTAAACCAGCTGATAGATCTCCTAACATTGGCTAGCCAGCTAGGCTAACTGCAACATTTCCATTGGGAAAAAAACCTGTCATGTGGGAAAATTTTGCCTTACTTTCCGCTTCTTTGTTTAAACATTCCTTATCTCCATTGTGTCTAGGGAGGAAAAGGAGCAAATATTGCAACTGATCATTAACCAAGACTAGGGAAATATAAATAAGGCATAATAATATTTCATTTAGTCAACATTAATTTAGATAGATAGATAAATACTTTATTGATTACGGATGAAATTTAGCAGCCAGTAGCAGTATTCACAGTACAGCACAATCAAGACAATTAAAACAAAGAACAAAGTACAGCACAATCAAGACAAAAACAAAGAGACATAAGCTATAGATAAATGTAAAGAATATCTTACATATTGCACTGAGTAAATAAATACATTTGTAAATATAAAAATATGTGAATATGAAAGTTTATCCACACGGCATTAAAAGTTTAGTAACATAAGTAAAGTAAAGTTGAGCCGAAGAGTATATTCACATCATGTACAGTAAAGTGTCATGCTGTAAGATGTCATACAGACAGATAAAGATAAACCTCCGATTTAAAGTAAGATGCAGTCTACCGGCCCCTCTGGGAAGAGTTGTAGAGCCTGATAGCACTCGGGAGAAAGGATCTCCTGAGTCGGTCTTTGGAGCAACCTGCCACTGAATTTACTTCTATTGTCCATGATGATGGTTTGCAGTGGTTGACCATCATCATACATAATGGACAGCAGTTTGTGCAGTGTAATTCTCTCTTAACCCTCTTGATAACTATAATAAAAAAATAATCACTTTTCATCCTGGTTTCCAGAACAAAAATCACTCTCCAGCAAGCTTACCAACTCTTTCTTTTTCTCAGTCAACTCAAAGCTGTATGAACGTACCTTGTTCAGCGTGCCATACACAATGGAAAAGCTCTCGTCTTCTACTTTTTGAAACCGTTTGAATCCTTTAAATAGTCCTGATCTTTAGGGAGTTACGATAGATTACTGAGTTGTTGTAGGCAACCTGGAAAACCTGGAGTGGACTTTCAGTGTTTTGTGTGTTCTTTTATCGATCAAGTGGAATGGATTCTTTCACACAGCAACAGAAACAGCTCCATGTGAATAATATTTTATGTTACCTGTAGGAGGTCCAAACAAATGATTATGAAATGTGGGTACACGGCCCCCTCAGTTATACTGGTCGCGATGCCCATGTTGGTCCGACTTCCGTCAACTGAATGCAGCAGAAAATCAAACCAGACGTTCTTCGGGCAGGAAACTCACGCCTATATTGCACACTATAGTACATAATCTGGGCACAAATTATCTGGAGCCTTAACCCCCTTACCCCTACTGACTGCTTCCTTCCTCGTCTTCTCTTGTGCCTCATGTTTGTTTTTTAGTCTTTGCCTATGTAATGTTCATTTTATAGCCCATTCCAACACACCAGAAGTGTCTGTCAGGCTACAAGTTTGTTACAAGTTCATTCTGGTTTTGTCAGAAAACAATGTTTGTACTCTTTTTCTTACAAATAGAATTCACCTACACCTTTGCTCTTGTCCTGAATCCCTTCTCTTTTTGCTTAATGCAGCCTCCAGATGTGGCATTCACAACCCACTTATATCCTGCCATGTTAGTATGAGCTCCCTCACCATGTTCACATCATTCAGCTCTTAATACGGCACTTTCAGAATGTATACATATAGTGTATGAATGAAATGAAAGTCAGGTCACTGCAGTAGAAGTAAGTGATTTGCAGAACTGTATTCAATCCTGGCTTGTATTCTTCGATCTCTTCATAAAACATGTACTTTAAACAGGTCAAGTCTTTTAGAAAATGTTCCATGGCCAGAGGCTGCAGACCCTGAAAAAGAGAAAGCCTATTTATATCTGAGCAAAATTGATGGTTGTTATTGGATGGTGTTCTCCCTGCAGGGGAGAGATGTAGTCAGAGACCCAGATATGTGTGTGTGCATGTGTGGTCTGGTTTGGAGAAACCCACTGTGCACCAGAAGCGCCTGCAGAGCTCTGACAGGCGTGATTGGTGGACCTGTCAGAAGTGAAAGCCTGGAGCCAGTCTACCATAAACTGTGGATATTCAATCATTTCTAATCCTGTTTTTAGGTTAAGCTCTTGTGATCTAGGCGTGATCAGCTGGGGAGTAACTGAAAACCTCTAAAATGATTATGTATTGCACATTTCTAAGAAGACTTTGGTTACAGGAAATAAAGCTGCAATTAAATTTTAGGAGACTTCGGGAAACATACACTGATTTATTGTCATTGTGGAATATAATCTGTTTAAAGTCAGTTAAAAGCATCACTTAAACTGGGTTGCATAATATTTAATTTTGGCGCCTCTCTTTACCTTTTTATACCTGATTTAAAAGGTGTTAATATGGCCAGACGTTTCAGATTTGTTTGGATCTGAAACTGATGGTATTGTTGATACAGTACGTACTGTTGGTGCCACACAGCTTCAAAGTCCTGAAGTTTGGCATGTTCTCCTCGTGTATAGATTTACCATGAGAAACCCTTCCACCTCCTAAATAAATTTTGCAGAAGGTAAAACCATGTATTTTCCTTATGTGTGATTTAATATGTGAGTTGTTAATGTCCATGTAAAACTGGTGCCCAGTGCTTCTGGGCTAGGATTTTGACTAAAAGTGGACACTAAAAAGAACTGGATGGGTGCTGTGGTAGCAGAGCAGCAGCCAAATATTCTGTCAAATATATTGCCTCCAGTGCTCTGTAGACACAACTGGCTGTGTCTAAGGAAGGGAAGGTCAGACAGGGATAATTTCTCTGCTGTAGTAACAGTTCCCCTTATCACTCTGAGGCACTGTTTAAGATTTAGTGTGACTGTGTGGACTTGCTCTCACCACAGAAATCCGCTACCTGCCAATGAAAAGAAAGAAGTGGTTAACAACCTATGTCATACAGGGGAACAGGGGAATATGGCATGATTAAATTTGGGTAAACTATGGAATCATATAAATAATAAACAAATAAAATAAATTATTAAACAATTTTTACATTGGTTTGATATGTAATAGATAATGCATAGTTATAGCCATGGCCTTTATACGTTTTATCCATGCTATAGTTATTGGGGAGATGTGTATGTATGTATGACTGAATTAATAAAGTAAATGACAACAAGAATGATAATATTTTGAAAAAAGCTACTAAATGAGCCATAGGTGTTAGGTAAACTCTAAATAATGCGTGTATTATTTCTTTGAATTACTATTCAGTCCAGACTGTTCATACTGAAACCCTAACATTACATTAAAAATAATAAAATAATAATTAATATAGATTTAGTCCCACCTTGCTGTGCAGACTTTTAAAGAAGGGGGTTTACAATAGACTTTGAAACATAACTGTAAGGATTCACTTCTTCTTAGCCAAACAACATAGATATATGACTTTGAGAGATAAAGTCTAATAACACTAAATAACTGGCACGGGTTTTGGATTGGGAAGCTTGGAAATATTCTTATTCTCATAAAAAGACACTACAGAAAAGTTTGAGAACCACAACATCAGACTAAATCTACACTTGATTTGATTATACGATTGTATCAGCTGTAAGTTACCATAGATAAATGACTACCTGTAAAGCTGCTGAAACATATTAGACTAATTATGTCACAGGAAGACACAAGTGAGTATAGATTTGCCTTATCACATTTCCAGTCAACTACTCTGCCTATTCAAAAAAGGGTCACTACCTAGATTTAACTAAGCAAATATGCCTTCCATTGGACAATTACTGCATGGGTGATTATTTCTCAGCTAGCAACAATTTAGTAGCAATCTCATTTGTTAAACAACCATATCGAAAGACACATCCTGTGGTCATTAAAAAGATTCAGAAAAGTTTCAGAAGAATCCAAATATTGGCTTGCATCAAGCAGAGAAAACATCTGAGGATATTGCTGAACTACTATAATCAGGTTAAGAACTGCCCAATGTATTTTTGAAAAGTGGAAGGACAGTGGGGACACAACATTTTCGAGGAAGGAATTTGGTCAAAATCAAATCGTATAAAAAACAGTAGGACTCAGGAATATGTTTCATATTAAAAGTAAGAGCATTTACACATGCACATGCACAATGTGACTTTTTTCTTCCCTGATGGCACAGGCATATTCCAAGATGACAATGCCAGGATCAAATTGGAAAAGAGTGGTTAAGGGAGCATGAGACATCATTTTCACACATGGATTGGCCACCAGACCTGAGCCCCATTGAGAATCTTTGCACAGTAGTCCAAATCTCCCATCATCAATACAAGATCTTAGTGAATTAATAATGCATCATAAGTACACCACCAATGATGTTACTACTATTTTGCGGTCAGTTAGTGTATGTTAGTGTTAATACTTATAAATTATCTTGCATGCAGGACTATGACTGGGATTAATGAACTGCTCAAAACAACTTTAAGATTCGCCTGCTTACAACTGAAATTGATTTTGACCATAAAAAGCTATAATATCATATGTAAACATGATTCTGATATTCAGAACAAATATTTTACTAAACTAATACTTCCTTTTAGAAAATTGTTATTTTCTGCATTTTAATCTCTGTGCAGGTATTTTCTACTAAATTATACTAAATTCGATACCATGTAGAGCAGTGGAACCTAAATAATTATCAGCCGGTTCTGCAAGAATACCATCTTTTGCATTTTTTAAAGTACAGCTGCTGACCCAGCTTTTTCTGTAGTAATCATTGATGCTATCTTTGCACCACACTCTGCAGGTTCAGATTTGAATTGCGGCATTAGAGGCAGAATGCATGAAGGCAGATGCTGAACTAGAGAGAGAAAAATAGCACGGATGCGAGCAAATATCTTTAGTGTCACGATTATCTGATCCCAATCAGCCTAGCAAATGCATCTCATCAGCCCTTTAAGTGATTCCTCTGAATGCTCATATATAAAATGGTACAGAGACTAGGCCTTGCTTTAATGGGCTTGCAATATAATCTGTAGCTGAGTCAGAGTGAGAACTCATAATGATCAGAGTAAATGCAATCAATGCTTAGGCTTGAAGATACTGCAATGGCCCTTTGTATCCTAATTGATTTTCAAAATACAAAAGTATACATCCTTGCCGAAATTAATAATCTACCCCATTTATCTGCTGAATAAAGGCATTTTCTGTGCTCTGTATGTTTCTCTACTTAGATCTCCAGTGAGCAAAGCTCATAGCTTTCTTATAATACCACAGCAAATTCAGTTTTTAACTTTCTGTAATTAATATAGTTGTCAATGAAACAATACCAGAACCTATAAGATGGAAGCAGCTGTAAACAAAAAAATGCATAGCTAGCACCAGCATATGTTGTAGATTGACTGAATTATCACTGTAAGATCCATTAAAAAAATTTAAAGACCTGCACTGAAGGTAGAGAATCTGGATGGGTTGGGTAGGGCATGTAGAGCAGGCCTGAATTGACAAGTCAATGCGGTGCTCATTTCCCTGCTGCAGAATGAAAGTTTTATGATCTTTTCACTGGGCTAGGCCTAGCTCCTCGACTGGAACTCCCAATGGGCCTCACCAAGCTCTCAGAAACGATGTGCAGAGCAGCCTGGGCACTTCCTGAGAGAGAGAGAGAGAGAGAGAGAGAGAGAGAAGCTTGCAAAACATGCATAGTCAGATATGAATGGAGGCTGATCTAATTTCTGTGAAGGAAAATTGCCATACAGCTTCTTATGTGAAATTACCACTGTCTTACAGCCCAGGTCAATCAAGTTGCTATCCTTCAGGTTATTATTTTGTTCACTATCAATGTAATTGTGTATTTTGTGTATAATACACAACGTTGTTAATGTAGCACGCTGGATTTAAGAGTCTTAAGCTGATTACACAGGTAACAGTTTATAATTACTGCAGCAATTCTTGGACGTTCCTGGGTGTCAAGCTAAGATGATTCTATATAACTGGCAGTAAAGGTGGCTCCAGGCAAAATAGACTCTTTCACCAATATAAAATCAGGTTGGTCCACAGGTGGTGAACTCTCGTTGGTGAAGAACCTTCACAAGCAAAATTTCAAGCTGTGGAAGTACACACACAACGTTACAGTGTTACAAGTTGTGGTGGTGTTTATTTTTAGGACCCAATGTGCAGGATAATTTAACCCCCGTCGTATAATAAGAATAGGGAAATGATATAAAACAACCAAAAGGGGATAAAGAGCGGAGCTTAAAACTCCTAACATAACGAAACCAAAAGGATAAAGGGGCGCGCCGAAGTTGCATCCCAATTTGGGAGCAACACGCGAGTTTAGTCGCGAGAGGACGCCAAA
>JAUZSU010000828.1:0-11988 GCA_034780255.1 Parotocinclus maculicauda
AATCAGAGACGCCGTTTGGCTTTATATTATACAAAATTATTCCTTTGTGGCTTAATAATGAAGAACTGTATATAAATCGGTGGTCCAGTTTTCGACAGGCTGTGCCTTATACCGCACAGAGACGGGGGCGGAGCCAACAAAGAGATACTTAAAGGTCCTTCGTAAGTATGGAGACTAAGAATGGTATCGGGAAACAGTCGGAAAAATGGCGTTCCTAAAGTTAAGTTGTTCTTAAAGTTGTTCTTAAATCCCTAAGATCAATCTTTATCGGGAAACGCACCCCAGATGCATAAATATATAGCTTAAAGGTAAGGTGCTCTGATAAGTTATAGAGATACAAACTTCACTTATGGTGCTGATGTTTCAAATTAGTTTCTTTTATTCAGCTACAGTAATATATTTTCATTTCTTAGATTTGGGACCACTGTCTCAAAGATGAACACTAGTAAAAAAAAATCACATCATTTTGGATTAAAATTCTGCAGGGCACGCAAAGTCCACCTGCTCATGCCAGCAAATGTCCAGGCCCAACTGAAGTTCACCAATGACCATCTGGATGATCCAGAGGAGACATGGGCAAAAAAGATGTCATCTGAAAGGCAGTATATGTTGCTTTAAGATCTCACTGTACTTCTCTGCATTCATCCTGGCATCACAGAAGAAATATAAATGGCCTTTGCCTAGGGCACTAAGACGGTCCGATACCATGACAGACCCTGGCTTTTGAACTTGAACGTTTATAAATTAAAAATAACCCTAATGCTAATCATGTTCAGAAGTGGGTTGACTCCTCTGGATATGGAGGAACCTGTGATGGACCAATACACAGTAGAATGTGTATTGTGGTAAAAAAAAAAAGAGTATTATCCAGATCTTTCTGGAAGAAATGGACTCTGTTTGCTCTGTACCATAGATGAAAAGAAGCCTCCAGACATATCAGTGATAAGTTCAAAAGCCAGGGTCTGTCATGGTATCGGACCGTCTTAGTGCCCCAGGCAAAGGCCATTAATATTTCTTCTGTGATGCCAGGATGAATGCAGAGGAGTACATTGAGATCTTAAAGCAACATATGCTGCCTTTTCCAGGGATGTCCCATATACAGTATTTTTCAACAAGACAATGCAAATCAAGCCACATTTAAAAAGTAGGATGGAAATATGCACATTTTTAACATTGTTTTTAAACATTTCAATACTTTTCTCAGGCATTTGTCGGCAAACTAGAGTCCCACTGCCCACCACTGCTCCTCAGTGACTCAAACTTAATTTTTCAGGGGGGGGTTTCCCCCACATGATTCTCAAAATACATTTGATTTGGTTTTCCCCCACCTTTTCTGATTTGGAGCTGTACAATAGAATTCCTCCAGGTAATATAATTCTGAGTTTATGACTAAATTATCTTCTCAGATGAATTTAACTGCATGTAGGGTCAGGCTGGCGGCACCTTATAATATTTTTGGACTATGGAATGCAACAATGCGTCATGGATATTGTAATATGACAGAAGGAAGCATTTTTGAATAATGTGCTGCATTTAATTAATATTAATCATTGTAATATATCAAATAAGGTAAGTAAACACTAAGCAAATTCACGTCGTTAACCCCTGTTACGAGACGACCACATTTTTATGACGCTGTTGTATCAGCCCTGCACTGCATGTGTTATACTGCCTCCTGTCGGTACGGACTGGAGTTAATAGAAGTAATACCACTACACACCAGAGAGGAACATGTAGGGTTGTTTTTTAAATGCTCCAGCAACAACACTACGAAGCCAACACACGTGCAATAAAATGTCTCGTTTGAAGCTGGAATGAAAACTTAACCAAGCGTCAGTTATTTAACAGTATTATTAAATGTTGATGGATAGTTTTTCATGGAAATGCTAGTTGTACTTTGCTGAATGTGAAAGAACAAATTGACTCTCAAAATTGAAATATTTTTATATTTAATTATATTTATTGTTCAATAAAGTTATTGTTGACTGTGTTAGTGCTATAACTAATTTATTCTACCTTATCTTTATTTTTATCTCATGCCAACAGATGTCGCAAGAGAGTCAATTGTTGTGGTCTGTGTTCAGCGTTGTTCCCAAAGTTAAAAGGCTGCGCTTTAAAATGTTAGTCTGATTTACAGGCAATTCATTCAGACGGTTTGATTAACCTGCCCGTGTTTTAAGATCCATTTTTTTATTAAAAATGGCTAATTAAAACGCAAATGTGATACAAGTTTCATGCATTTCTTTCGTCCTACGTATTGTGAAGCTTTTAAAATGTTCTTGAGTTTACGTGTGGTGCGTTTACATCCCTTCTTTCTTTCTTTCATTCCTATCATTATTATTTAACTGTTTATTTAAACATTAACGTTACAATAAGAACAATAAGAACTATTTTAAATATTTTTTACTGCATTGTCGTTACGGCCCTGCACCAAGAAACCACTCACGTTTTGTATTTAGACTACTTCTGCATAAATTGTGAAAACTGAGACATAACTATAAACGCGCCTAAAATTTTATTTTATTTAGACTGCTTGGTAACTCGGTTGGAAACTTTCATTTTTCTTTAATTTCAATTCTTTCTAAGTAAGATGTATATGGTCCGTATTCCCTGTACCCTGCGGTGTGTTCGTGAACTTCTCCATCATTGGCTGCTGATGGCGCGCAGGCTCGGCCTCCCACGTGACTCGCGATAAATGCCGCCTGCTGCACTGTCAGACTGCAGACAATCACTCTCAAAGATCTGGGACTGAGCACCGTCGTTTCTCTGAACTCCAACCAATGACTGCTATTACAGAAAACCTTAACTAGCCAATAGCTTATCGCAAAGTGCGAACCTACGTTTTTCTTATTGAATGGGTGTCTGCGTGTTATTTGCACATTTAGACGTCGTTTGAGCAGTAATCATGACTGGGGTGTTTGACAGTCTCAGTACAGATATGCATTCCAACCAGATTACCTCGAGCGGTTACCACAGCTTGCACAAGTCGCAGGAATCCCCAACGTTACCCGTCTCCACCGCCACGGACAGCAGCTATTACAACGGTCAGCAGCCTGGTCACTGTGCAGGATCTCCTTATGGCCAACTGGGTGCTTACCCTTACCACAGCAGTGGTATGGGCACCGTCCAGTATAACGCCAAATCATACGAGCTGGGCTTCAACAGCACTTTCGGTTCATATGGCACGTACGGATCCAGCACATCACCGACTCCCACCGACGCAGGTAATGCCTAGTTTTTATGTTACTAAATTTAATATTTAATTTACATCGCTGTTGAAGATGTATTCAAAATGCATGGCCTTCTGTACCCCATAACTGTTTTTACAGTTTAAATCTAAGGTCTGTTGTTTTTTTTTTCTTTTAGACAAAGAAGAGAATGAGCCTGAAATTCGGATGGTGAATGGAAAACCGAAGAAAGTACGAAAGCCGCGGACGATTTACTCGAGTTTCCAGCTCGCCGCGCTGCAGAGGCGCTTTCAGAAGACGCAATATCTGGCGTTGCCCGAGAGAGCCGAGCTTGCCGCCTCCCTGGGCCTCACACAAACACAGGTTAGTTTGAACCATATTACCCCAGAGGTCTTAAACACAAATGTTATTAAGCGTTATTAAGCTTTAGAGCACGGCGTATAGCCTATCTACAGAAAACTCAGTTGTTCTTGAACTAATCAATTTGCTTATCAAGTTGGTATTTAATTTAACGTTTTCTGTTATATATTTAGTCTAAATTAATACCGGCTGCAAATTAACAATAGAAAAAAAAACCATAAGTATATGGAAGACGTCAAGCAGCAAGGCTATTTATGTTGCAGACCCAGTTGTGCATTTACGCGCGTATTTATTCATTTCAACTAAACGTCATTTTGTTTGTTTTTGTTGCAGGTAAAAATCTGGTTCCAGAACCGTCGTTCAAAGTTCAAGAAGCTGTGGAAGAACGGAGAAATTCCGCCCGAGCAACACGTGGCTACCAGCGAATCTCCGCCGTGCCGCTCTCCACCTCTCAACGGCGCCTGGGACTTTCCCCCAAATCAGAGGATGAACAGTGTGAGCTCGGCTTTAGCCCCGAGCAACGCCTCTCCCAGCACTTCAGAGCCGTCATTCCTCGCCAGCTATTCCTGGTACTCTTCTACGAACTCTGGCGCTCATCTCCAAGCGAACGCGTTGGCACAGCACCACCACAACTCAGCCGTCAGCGCCGGGACGATATTTTGACAACAACAGAGACGGCCACGTTTCCGATCGGGGGAATTTTGGGGTGAAACAGACTGAACGTTTCTTGCGGTTTCACCGGATTCCTTTTTGAACTGCTTGACAGAACTAAGAAACAGGCCTACCACGTTCCCTGCTGCCTATGATCATGGTTTCCCGAGAAAGATTGAACGACATGCAATTATTTTTGTATTTATTTATTTTGTCTCCGGAGGTGGCAAATTCAAAGATAATGCATTGTTTTAACGAACCACTAAGATCCAATGCTATGGCTTTATTCTCCAAATGACTATTCGCGACGGAGTGAACTTTATAGCAGGATGTATTCATGTCAGATTATGTAGCACAAGCTTTATCGTGCCTTTGTAAAAAAATGACCTCACTTTCGTTAGTCGACCATAATGTATTTTTAAATGTGCCCACCATTGTATTACATTTTGGCTTGTTTTCTAATTTTGTACATAGAGATAGAGATAAAGTACTTGTACCTTTCACCAACTGCCTCTGAGATCATTATAGACCTATAGTAAATTGTAACGTTAGAGATTTGGCTTTTGTTGGTTATATTATTGATGGAGAATGTTCTTGGAAAAAAAAAACTCAAAAGCTACTGATTTTGCCAAGTTAAAATTCAAATGTAACACGTTAGGAATTAATTGTGTTTAATTTATTTTTGTTGAATGAACAGTTCTGCCATTATATGAAACAGACTTATTTAAATAAAACGATTCATGTGAATTTCCTATGCTTTTGTCATGTCTGATGTTCTTCATGAGCTCTACAGAGTGCTGTTTTTCAGACAGGGTTTTGCTATAGGGCTTGTAGCACACTGCTGGAATTTGGTAAGTTTTTTCCCCCTCTCTCCGGTCACGCCTCTTCCCGCTGCTCTGGCGCCAGACGAGCTCTCAGTCTGTAATAAGTCTGCCAGAAGGCGTGATGCTTGTAAATGCTTCAGACAAAACTCACAAATACACCTTTGGTCGACAAATCCAACAGGTGTGGGTGAATTTATTAAATAAAATAAGAGAATTTCAGCTTTACTTGTCTGGTTGATAGGCTGAGGAAAACCTTACATTTAGAATCAATAGGATAGAGAAAACGCTTTGGCATTTATTATCAAGGGATAATGTGTCTGAGTCTGAATCCAAAGAGCGTCAAACCCAAAATATTACTCCATAACTTCCTTCAACCGTTATGGTCAAACACACCCTGTATTCTTCAGTGTTCGCTAATAAGCTATTAGCTATATTAATGTGCAATGCGATGTGCAAGTAAGGCCTATATACATTTATGTGGATGAGAAAATCCTGTACATTATGAAATACTAATGGCCTATTATGAAAACCACGAAATTAGTTAGTTAGACAGGTAAATAGGATTATTCCACCTACCTCCCCCAAATAGTGGCCTTCAGAAATGTACCATATTGAAATTGTAATTTATATATATACCACTATTTATAGCTTATTAAAAATTAGGGATAAATCCAAATTGAAATGTCCCATAATTGTCCCATAATTAAATAGCCCCTACTTTTTGTGACCAGTATCTTTATCATCTATCATGTATCTTCGCAGCCTTTTCAGCTGAATTATTAAATAAATATGAAATGTTGTCAATCAGGATGTGTCAGTGATAAGTACAATACAAATGTTACGTGTCAATTTATGTGTCGCCCCGGGCCTCAATGTGTGCACGGATTTCTTTGGCATCACACACCCTTATATATATATATATATATATATATATATATATATATATATATATATAAACGAGAACCATTTACACAGATAGATAGACTATCTATAATAATATAATATAAGTGTCCCATTTAAACATATACAAACATATACATACTGAATTCCAGTTAAAGCGAATTTCCTCAATATACCAAATAAAAACTTATTTTACTTAACATATAAATAAAATAACTGAGAGAATAGCTGTTAATAATAAGGTCACGTCAGACACACAGTCACCTGTTAAAGACTAGAAGCTTGGTTGTCAGACACAAGTTTCTGACCGCAATGGTTAATACCCTGTGGTGTGCTAGGCCACAGCCTCTTGTCCTATCCTCAGAACAAGAAGGGCTATTAGTAAAGATGACAAGCGACTAACAATCAGTAGGCCTATGTGTTTAATAACTCAGACAAAGAAGAGGAAAAGTCACATATTACAAACTAAAAGCAACGTTAGAAGCGCACATGGTGGCACACGCTCCTCGCCCAGCTTTCTTTCCCTTAACAGATTAGCAGTGATGTGATGTTAGACACTTCCGGAATTCTGAAGACAACTTGAAAAATGCCATACCCCTTCCCTAATTTATACTCTGATCTGTAATTTCATCCACAATTGCTCCAGTTTGAGCATTCTGGCTCCACGATCCGAAAGCCTGCAATTACTGTATAATTCTCCGCAATTTCAGATGTCCTAATATGGACTGTAATTTTTGCGCAAAACAATTTCCAGCTATTTCAAGCATCAACATTGTCAAAGTTGTATGTACATAATAAATGGGAATATCAATGCATAGTTTTTAGCATAACATCTTGACTCGGCGATAATTATATCCGTTTGGAGCCTACGCAAAATTAGTCTGAATTGCGTGGTAACTGCTGCTTTAAATTTTTAAAAATTACTCATAATTTTCCCAAAGATTACCAAGATCTCGAGTGCACAATGTCATCAGCGTAATGAGGAGTAAACATTTATGCTAATAATCTGCAATTTTTTCCCCCCAACAGCTATAAAGAGCGAAAATAAAGCAGGATTTTTCAGTCCTGTTCAGTACGCGGATGCTAAAGCTCTTAACCAGGTTTACAAGCCTCTGTGTGGAACTGAAGCTTTTCGGCTAGCCTAGTGACCACTGGATACCAAATACAGCCTCTTGCCTCTTACGGAAGGTAAGAATAAACCTATCCATTTTGGTTAGATTTGGGCTGATTTATATCTGTTCTGTCACATATGTTGCCACTTATCAGTGGAAACATACAATTATAATAACTCACATTTTCAACAGAATATCACATATCGGATGAAATGAAAGGAAAATATTTCCTGTATATTTATTGTTTGCTTTCCTATTCCTAACACAATGGGGAAGATTGTTTTAAGTTACCAGTATTACATTTTTAAGATAATACAGTTTTAATGTATCTACTGATTCAATCATTCACCTAAACACACCGTTAAATGTGAAGACAACAATATTGATTATATTTTCAGAGAAGTGGAGAATGCGTTGTTTACTGCCTGGTCTATTGTTTCATTGATTTAAGAGAAAATATACCAAATATTAGTCTAACATGAGTTTAAAAGACGAGCATGACTAGTATATCGAAGTCTATCTTAAATATAATAAATAAGGAAAATGCGACTACATATATTTTTACATTTTGTAAGACAGACATTTGAAGGAATAAATAAAGCAGCCTTATTCCATAATTTCACCTCTGCCTTAATTACTTCAACATTGTGTTATTGCTAATTTTGTGCACTCTTCCTATTGACAATCCCTCGGTATACACCTGCAAGTAATTTGCAGGCTTACTTATAAGCGAGCCGCTGTGAGGGGGCTGTCGTGCACCTAAGTCGCTCTTTCGAGTTTTTTTTTTTTTTCATCACACAGCAAATTTTCTTTCAGTTCGCGCTATGTCCTTTGTTAACAAAAGATTCCACGTGCGAAAAAAAATTGCTCATAATTATCCTGTGGGAAACTGCATTAGAATAAATAAGGGCGCAATGACTATAATTATGTCTGGTTTGATGGGCTCGGCTCGTAATCAAGAGGAGAATACAGTGAAATAAGGCTGACCCTCTCCGCTCCACAGCTGCATATCCCAAGCCCTCGGACAAAGGACCAGCATATACTTCCCTTATAGTGACATTTTATTAAGCTAAAACCGGGGACGTTAGAATGCGGTATATGTTTAATGCAACTGATGTGCAATATTTTATAGCTGTATATATGTATAAATTCACTTAAAAAAGGTATGCTTATGGCATGTACATTTATTTATACAAAAATATACTAAATTATTTATAACCTATATGTGCGTCTATGAATGCACAGGGGAAGGTTTAATTACTTTAAAAAAAGAAACAATAGAAACTAAACCTCTATTACAATATCACACAGGACCGGAAATGTATTCTAGACTTTTAAAAACAATATTTTGCTTTGGCGTATAATTCTATTATTTTGACTTCATATTCAATTTTATCAGTCGTGGCTTCGATGATAATGGGCTACATATGGGATCAACAGATTTCAACCCAGGAAAAAAAGGTAGCAAAAGATAAAAAAATTACCTACATCGGACGATGATTATACTACTACGACTACTACTACTAATAATAATAGTTATGTTATTGTTGTTGTTGCTGTTGTTGTTATTGTTGTTGTTGTTGTTTTTATTGCTGCTCCTGTTGTTAATATAAAATATTAACTGAATAAAATAAGAATAAGTTACCTAGCAATTTTGTTTCTTTCATTTATGTTATTTATAATTGGTGCTATGTATTATTATTATTATTATTATTATTATTATTATTATTATTATTATTATTACTACTACTACTACTACTACTACTGCTACCGTTGTTGTTTTATATGACAACAATACCAAAAGACTCATATTTTTGTTCAGGCAGCTGCAGTCTTAGAAATGCGTAAAGTAGAGTTAAAATATGACTCATTAAAATATAAGGAAGAAACAGTCCGTTATATAGATGTGCACCAAGTTTTCCGTGCCCTGAAATTGGTCTCCATTTTGATGACTATATATGATTTTATAGAGCAAACTGTGGCCAAACCTGCTGCGGTTAAAAGAGCGAGAGGCCATTTTTACAGCCCCCACATGAAGAACATAATTTGTCAGAATAATTACGACCCCCTAAATAGGATACACGCTCGCGCGCACACACGCACATGCACACACATTCACTCACACACACACACACTTGCATAGACGTGGCGAGACGAGGTGTTGTAAAAATTGTAACGCATGGACATATTATTCATCACATTTTCTAGCAAGCTTTTTTTTTTCAAAATAATACATTTGACTTGTTTGAGTCAATTTTATATAGTTATAATACAGTTTTAAGAAAATACGTGGAATGCAGTCAAATGAGGTGTAGATATTTGGCAGCTTGTATTTTGCTAATTGATTACTGGCACCGCTTGCATCAGGACTTTTTTTTTCTTCTTGTAAAAAGCGCAGTTAAACCAACAGCGGCAACCAAGTGGCCTTTTGGACTTGTCCGTTTTCCTCCTCCTTGCCCCCTCGCTGCTTTCGCTTTTTTGCAAGCACCTGTCTCCCGCTCAATTATTCACTTAACACACACGCGCGCTATTCAGGCGGCAACGGGGTTTATTCTACCACTGCACGCACAGAAAAGAGCTTATAGCGGCTAAACGGCAGAGAAAAGAAACAAGCACCCTTATTGTGGGAGGATTTACTGTGTTATAGAAACCAACAGAGGATTAATCGACGATTCCGTTTGGAATGAAAAGCCTGACGAAAGGGATGAGAATCACTTTGATGCGAGAAAGCATGGCCTGAGCAAATTAGGTTAATTCAGCATGAAGGTGTGTTTAATGCTGTAGTGTAAAATTAGACTTAAGCTGTGTTAAGCCTAAGCCTTTTTTGTTCTGTGGTCCTTGGGAATAATCCGGAAATCAAAATGTTCGAATTACTAGTCATCATGTAATGCATAATATGTAAAACAATATAACAGTATTTAAATAATCAAACGGCAATAAAAACGCTTTTTAATCATTTAGACATAGCGAGCTAAATACGTTTGGCTATTTGCACTGTATAACTCGTCCTTAATGATTTTCGGATGCAGGTGAAAACCACTTTTATCTTTAAATCCACTTTAGACTTTACCTTAAACGTGGGCGTACTTCTATTCAATGTTGCAATGATGACATGTGTAATGCACCTTTTTAAAACGGGAATTTTACTGTAGGTTTACACATTATACACAACTCCGTAAAACAAACAAAAGCGCAATAAATTAATCTGACCAATATAAAACAAATTTGCCATGACGAACGCTAAACACATTATTCCGAAATCAACATAATCAGGTTGAAATCCTTTTCACATAGTTAACAGCACAATCTAAAAAATGGCCCTTTTCTGTACATGAATTCTAGACACTTGTGTGGCTTTGTGTAACTGCTCTTCATGGGAACCAAAAGCACTCAGGTTAACAAATTCCTCTCAAGCCGGAGTGCAGTGTTGCTCATTTAAGCCTCACCTCTTAAATAACATTCATTTAAATTAACAAACAAACGACCATGAACAAAATCTAAATAAGTTACTTTAAAAAACACACAAAGAAGCTCAGCACGCCCGAACGGTTCAGCTATAACGTTTTCTCTTTGGGATCAGGAAAACCAGCCCTTCGCTTGATTTTACCCAAATGCGATAGCTTGGTACAGCACAACGCAGTCACCCTGCTTTGTAGAAAATATAGTCTATGTGAGATATGCTTAGCTCTTAACCATTGACAGTAGTCGAAAGATTTCTGTATTAATTCCGATAAATATGTCCAATAAATGTATGTTCATTTTTTTTTATCTCTCTGGGCAAAATCAGCCTGAAAAACATTTTACACACTGTAAAGTGTCTTGGAAAAAATGTAGGAGCAGCTTTGACCCACTCTGATGGAAATCCATTCTCTGTCCAAAGGAGGAAAATGTTTTTTTCCTCCTCTGCAGTTTCTATGCATCCTGGTGCGTTGTTTGCTCCGGTATGATCGCGGTGAGTGACCGTGGTCTGTAATGACAGTCTGTTCTGTTCTGTTTGGGCTTCTGCTGCTGCTGCTGCTGCTGCTGCTGGATGAGGGCCGGAGAGCGGAGCGGTGCCTCCTGCGCTCACCTCCATCCGGGTCCTCGGATCAGAAACGAGGGGCGGGGTTCGCTTAGAACTGCCTTCACATGAGCTGTGGCTGCTGCATAGAGTCCTGATGCGTGCTGGGGTACCAGGAGGTGTAACTCGGGATGTATGAACTCGGGGTACCGGCCGGTGTTTTAACGCCAGCGGGTGTGTTCCACAAGGGCGCTACTGCTGGTGATCCCGCGCTTAGCGCACGCCCGTTGGCCAGCGCGTTGGTGTCTATGGTTCCTCCACCTTGCTTCATCAACTTCTTAAACTTGGACCGCTTGTTCTGAAACCAGATCTTGACCTGCACAACAAGATACCGCATTAGCAGGGGAAGAACCTTATACAGAACGACGCCCAGCGTTGAAATAACGGTGCACTATACGCACCAGGCGTGTTTGTTTAACACTGCTGTTACACACATAATTTAAATAAAAAATAAATAAATAAATAACAACCAATAAAAGCATATATAGAGAATATGGATTGAACAGAGGCATTTTAGCCTATTATAACCGTTCCATTAGCCTAATGATTATGCTACCTTCACGAAAAGAGATTTAATGTTATTTAACGTTCACACGAACTGATTCTTTGCACTTTCTATTTCTATCTATTTTGTTTTATACAAAAAGCACAAGAGACGTTTAACCAAATAACTATATTCTCGCAAATGATCACATTGCATGAATGCGTTCATCAGAGGCCTAATTTAGAAAGGTTATACAATTAAAAAATGATAGGCTCATAGATCCCTTAATCTGCATGAAAATACAAATCAAATCAAATCATTTCCAAAGGCCATCTTACGGTCAATTACTCAGGTAAAACTAAATAAATGTCAGAAGGAACCTTACCTGGGTCTGTGTGAGCCCCAGAGA